>OY751558.1:3711450-3797358 GCA_963572265.1 Caenorhabditis doughertyi
AAAGCTAGGAAACCAGCGTATCTGATTGATTACGTGAAGCAACAGAATTTCGTGAGAAATTGGGCATCCAGAGTCCAAAAAATGGCGAAATTCATGGGTTTTGATAAGTATTGGTCGGTGAGAGCAACAGAAAAAAATTTTAATATCTCAGGGCTGTTAATACATATTCTTGTCCCAAAAAAAGGTGGGAAATGAGCGTATCTGCTTGATTCCGTGAAGCAACAAGTATTAAGTGATGAAACGGGCATTTAGAGTCCAAAAAATGCCGAAATTCATGATTTTTGATAAGTATTGGTCGGTGAGTGCAACAGAAAAAAAATTTTAATATCTCAGGGATGTTAATACATTTTCTTGTCACAAAAAAAGCTAGGAAACCAGCGTATCTGCTTGATTCCGTGAAGCAACAAGTATTAAGTGATAAAACGGGCATTTAGAGTCCAAAAAATGGCGAAATTCATGGGTTTTGATAAGTATTGGTCGGTGAGAGCAACAGAAAAAAATTTTAATATCTCAGGGCTGTTAATACATATTCTTCTCCCAAAAAAAGGTGGGAAATAAGCGTATCTGCTTGATTCCGTGAAGCAACAAGTATTAAGTGATGAAACGGGCATTTAGAGTCCAAAAAATGCCGAAATTCATGATTTTTGATAAGTATTGGTCGGTGAGAGCAACAGAAAAAAAATTTTAATATCTCAGGGATGTTAATACACTTTTTTGTCCTAAAAAAAGCTGGGAAATAAGCGTATCTGCTTGATTCCGTGAAGCAACAAGTATTAAGTGATGAAACCGGGCATTTAGAGTCCAAAAAATGCCGAAATTCATGATTTTTGATAAGTATTGGTCGGTGAGAGCAACAGAAAAAAATTTTAATATCTCAGGGATGTTAATACATTTTCTTGTCACAAAAAAAGCTAGGAAACCAGCGTATCTGATTGGTTCCGTGAAGCAACAAGTATTAAGTGATGAAACGGGCATTTAGAGTCCAAAAAATGGCGAAATTCATGGGTTTTGATAAGTATTGGTCGGTGAGAGCAACAGAAAAAAATTTTAATATCTCAGGGATGTTAATACATTTTCTTGTCCCTAAAAAAAGCTGGGGAAAAAGCGTATCTGATTGATTCCGTGAAGCAACAAGTATTAAGTGATGAAACGGGCATTTAGAGTCCAAAAAATGGCGAAATTCATGATTTTTGATAAGTATTGGTCGGTGAGTGCAACAGAAAAAAAATTTTAATATTTCAGGGATGTTAATACATTTTCTTGTCACAAAAAAAGCTAGGAAACCAGCGTATCTGCTTGATTCCGTGAAGCAACAAGTATTAAGTGATGAAACAGGCATTTAGAGTCCAAAAAATGGCGAAATTCATGGGTTTTGATAAGTATTGGTCGGTGAGAGCAACAGAAAAAAATTTTAATATCTCAGGGCTGTTAATACATATTCTTGTCCCAAAAAAAGGTGGGAAATGAGCGTATCTGCTTGATTCCGTGAAGCAACAAGTATTAAGTGATGAAACGGGCATTTAGAGTCCAAAAAATGCCGAAATTCATGATTTTTGATAAGTATTGGTCGGTGAGAGCAACAGAAAAAAATTTTAATATCTCAGGGATGTTAATACACTTTTTTGTCCTAAAAAAAGCTGGGAAATAAGCGTATCTGATTTATTCCGTGAAGCAACAAGAATTTCGTGAGAAATTGGGCATTTAGAGTCCAAAAAATGGCGAAATTCATGATTTTTGATAAGTATTGGTCGGTGAGTGCAACAGAAAAAAAATTTTAATATTTCAGGGATGTTAATACATTTTCTTGTCACAAAAAAAGCTAGGAAACCAGCGTATCTGCTTGATTCCGTGAAGCAACAAGTATTAAGTGATGAAACGGGCATTTAGAGTCCAAAAAAATGCCGAAATTCATGGGTTTTGATAAGTATTGGTCGGTGAGAGCAACAGAAAAAAATTTTAATATCTCAGGGATGTTAATACATTTTCTTGTCCTAAAAAAAGCTGGGGAAAAAGCGTATCTGATTGGTTCCGTGAAACAACAAGTATTTCGCGAGAAATTGGGTATTTAGAGTCCAAAAAATGGCGAAATTCATGATTTTTGATAAGTATTGGTCGGTGAGAGCAACTGAAAAAAATTTTAATATCTCAGGGATGTTAATACATTTTCTTGTCCCAAAAAAAGCTGGGAAATAAGCGTATCTGATTGATTCCGTGAAGCAACAGTATTTCGTGAGAAATTGGGCATCCAGAGTCCAAAAAATGCCAAAATTCATGATTTTTGATAAGTATTGGTCGGTGAGAGCAACAGAAAAAATTTTAATATCTCAGGGATGTTATTACATTTTCTTGTCACAAAAAAAGCTAGGAAAACCAGCGTATCTGCTTGATTCCGTGAAGCAACAAGTATTTCGCGAGAAATTGGGTATTTAGAGTCCAAAAAATGGCGAAATTCATGATTTTTGATAAGTATTGGTCGGTGAGAGCAACTGAAAAAAATTTTAATATCTCAGGGATGTTAATACATTTTCTTGTCCCAAAAAAAGCTGGGAAATAAGCGTATCTGATTGATTCCGTGAAGCAACAGTATTTCGTGAGAAATTGGGCATCCAGAGTCCAAAAAATGCCAAAATTCATGATTTTTAATAAGTATTGGTCGGTGAGAGCAACAGAAAAAATTTTAATATCTCAGGGATGTTATTACATTTTCTTGTCACAAAAAAAGCTAGGAAACCAGCGTATCTGCTTGATTCCGTGAAGCAACAAGTATTTCGCGAGAAATTGGGTATTTAGAGTCCAAAAAATGGCGAAATTCATGATTTTTGATAAGTATTGGTCGGTGAGAGCAACAGAAAAAAATTTTAATATCTCAGGGATGTTAATACATTTTCTTGTCCTAAAAAAAGCTGGGGAAAAAGCGTATCTGATTGGTTCCGTGAAACAACAAGTATTTCGCGAGAAATTGGGTATTTAGAGTCCAAAAAATGGCGAAATTCATGATTTTTGATAAGTATTGGTCGGTGAGAGCAACTGAAAAAAAATTTTAATATCTCAGGGATGTTAATACATTTTCTTGTCCCAAAAAAAGCTGGGAAATAAGCGTATCTGATTGATTCCGTGAAGCAACAGTATTTCGTGAGAAATTGGGCATCCAGAGTCCAAAAAATGCCAAAATTCATGATTTTTGATAAGTATTGGTCGGTGAGAGCAACAGAAAAAAATTTTAATATCTCAGGGATTTTAATACATTTTCTTGTCCCAAAAAAAGCTGGGAAATAAGCGTATCTGATTGATTCCGTGAAGCAACAGTATTTCGTGAGAAATTGGGCATCCAGAGTCCAAAAAAATGGCGAATATCATGATTTTTGATTAATATTGGTCGGTGAGAGCAACAGAAAAAATTTTAATATCTCAGGGATGTTATTACATTTTCTTGTCACAAAAAAAAGCTAGGAAACCAGCGTATCTGCTTGATTCCGTGAAGCAACAAGTATTAAGTGATGAAACGGGCATTTAGAGTCCAAAAAATGGCGAAATTCATGATTTTTGATAAGTATTGGTCGGTGAGTGCAACAGAAAAAAAATTTTAATATTTCAGGGATGTTAATACATTTTCTTGTCACAAAAAAAGCTAGGAAACCAGCGTATCTGCTTGATTCCGTGAAGCAACAAGTATTAAGTGATGAAACGGGCATTTAGAGTCCAAAAAATGGCGAAATTCATGGGTTTTGATAAGTATTGGTCGGTGAGAGCAACAGAAAAAAATTTTAATATCTCAGGGCTGTTAATACATATTCTTGTCCCAAAAAAAGGTGGGAAATGAGCGTATCTGCTTGATTCCGTGAAGCAACAAGTATTAAGTGATGAAACGGGCATTTAGAGTCCAAAAAATGCCGAAATTCATGATTTTTGATAAGTATTGGTCGGTGAGAGCAACAGAAAAAAATTTTAATATCTCAGGGATGTTAATACATTTTCTTGTCACAAAAAAAGCTAGGAAACCAGCGTATCTGATTGGTTCCGTGAAGCAACAAGTATTTCGCGAGAAATTGGGTATTTAGAGTCCAAAAAATGGCGAAATTCATGATTTTTGATAAGTATTGGTCGGTGAGAGCAACTGAAAAAAATTTTAATATCTCAGGGATGTTAATACATTTTCTTGTCCCAAAAAAAGCTGGGAAATAAGCGTATCTGATTGATTCCGTGAAGCAACAGAATTTCGTGAGAAATTGGGCATCCAGAGTCCAAAAAATGGCGAATATCATGATTTTTGATTAATATTGGTCGGTGAGAGCAACAGAAAAAATTTTAATATCTCAGGGCTGTTAATACATATTCTTGTCCCAAAAAAAGCTGGGAAATAAGCGTATCTGATTGATTCCGTGAAGCAACAAGTATTAAGTGATGAAACGGGCATTTAAAGTCCAAAAAATGGCGAAATTCATGATTTTTGATTAATATTGGTCGGTGAGAGCAACAGAAAAAATTTTAATATCTCAGGGATGTTAATACATTTTCTTGTCCCAAAAAAAGCTGGGAAATAAGCGTATCTGATTGATTCCGTGAAGCAACAAGTATTAAGTGATAAAACGGGCATTTAGAGTCCAAAAAATGGCGAAATTCATGGGTTTTGATAAGTATTGGTCGGTGAGAGCAACAGAAAAAAATTTTAATATCTCAGGGCTGTTAATACATATTCTTCTCCCAAAAAAAGGTGGGAAATAAGCGTATCTGCTTGATTCCGTGAAGCAACAAGTATTAAGTGATGAAACGGGCATTTAGAGTCCAAAAAATGCCGAAATTCATGATTTTTGATAAGTATTGGTCGGTGAGAGCAACAGAAAAAAATTTTAATATCTCAGGGATGTTAATACACTTTTTTGTCCTAAAAAAAGCTGGAAATAAGCGTATCTGATTGATTCCGTGAAGCAACAAGAATTTCGTGAGAAATTGGGCATTTAGAGTCCAAAAAATGGCGAAATTCATGATTTTTGATAAGTATTGGTCGGTGAGTGCAACAGAAAAAAATTTTAATATTTCAGGGATGTTAATACATTTTCTTGTCACAAAAAAAGCTAGGAAACCAGCGTATCTGCTTGATTCCGTGAAGCAACAAGTATTAAGTGATGAAACGGGCATTTAGAGTCCAAAAAATGCCGAAATTCATGATTTTTGATAAGTATTGGTCGGTGAGAGCAACAGAAAAAAATTTTAATATCTCAGGGATGTTAATACATTTTCTTGTCACAAAAAAAGCTAGGAAACCAGCGTATCTGCTTGATTCCGTGAAGCAACAAGTATTAAGTGATGAAACGGGCATTTAGAGTCCAAAAAATGGCGAAATTCATGGGTTTTGATAAGTATTGGTCGGTGAGAGCAACAGAAAAAAATTTTAATATCTCAGGGATGTTAATACATTTTCTTGTCCTAAAAAAAGCTGGGGAAAAAGCGTATCTGATTGGTTCCGTGAAGCAACAAGTATTTCGCGAGAAATTGGGTATTTAGAGTCCAAAAAATGGCGAAATTCATGATTTTTGATAAGTATTGGTCGGTGAAAGCAACTGAAAAAATTTTAATATCTCAGGGATGTTAATACATTTTCTTGTCCCAAAAAAAGCTGGGAAATAAGCGTATCTGATTGATTCCGTGAAGCAACAGTATTTCGTGAGAAATTGGGCATCCAGAGTCCAAAAAATGGCGAATATCATGATTTTTGATTAATATTGGTCGGTGAGAGCAACAGAAAAAATTTTAATATCTCAGGGATGTTATTACATTTTCTTGTCACAAAAAAAGCTAGGAAACCAGCGTATCTGCTTGATTCCGTGAAGCAACAAGTATTAAGTGATGGAACGGGCATTTAGAGTCCAAAAAATGCCGAAATTCATGATTTTTGATAAGTATTGGTCGGTGAGTGCAACAGAAAAAAAATTTTAATATCTCAGGGATGTTAATACATTTTCTTGTCACAAAAAAAGCTAGGAAACCAGCGTATCTGCTTGATTCCGTGAAGCAACAAGTATTAAGTGATGAAACGGGCATTTAGAGTCCAAAAAATGCCGAAATTCATGATTTTTGATAAGTATTGGTCGGTGAGTGCAACAGAAAAAATTTTAATATCTCAGGGATGTTAATACACTTTTTTGTCCTAAAAAAAGCTGGGAAATAAGCGTATCTGATTGATTCCGTGAAGCAACAAGAATTTCGTGAGAAATTGGGCATTTAGAGTCCAAAAAATGGCGAAATTCATGATTTTTGATAAGTATTGGTCGGTGAGTGCAACAGAAAAAAAATTTTAATATTTCAGGGATGTTAATACATTTTCTTGTCACAAAAAAAAGCTAGGAAACCAGCGTATCTGCTTGATTCCGTGAAGCAACAAGTATTAAGTGATGAAACGGGCATTTAGAGTCCAAAAAATGCCGAAATTCATGATTTTTGATAAGTATTGGTCGGTGAGTGCAACAGAAAAAAATTTTAATATCTCAGGGATGTTAATACATTTTCTTGTCCCAAAAAAAAAACTAGGAAATAAGCGTATCTGCTTGATTCCGTGAAGCAACGAGTATTTCGTGATGAAACTGGCATTTAGAGTCCAAAAAATGCCGAAATTCATGATTTTTAATAAGTATTGGTCGGTGAGTGCAACAGAAAAAAAATTTTAATATTTCAGGGATGTTAATACATTTTCTTGTCACAAAAAAAGCTAGGAAACCAGCGTATCTGCTTGATTCCGTGAAGCAACAAGTATTAAGTGATGAAACGGGCATTTAGAGTCCAAAAAATGCCGAAATTCATGATTTTTAATAAGTATTGGTCGGTGAGTGCAACAGAAAAAAAATTTTAATATCTCAGGGATGTTAATACATTTTCTTGTCACAAAAAAAGCTAGGAAACCAGCGTATCTGCTTGATTCCGTGAAGCAACAAGTATTAAGTGATGAAACGGGCATTTAGAGTCCAAAAAATGGCGAAATTCATGATTTTTGAAAAGTATTGGTCGGTGAGAGCAACAGAAAAAAAATTTTAATATTTCAGGAATGTTAATACATTTTCTTGTCACAAAAAAAGCTAGGAAACCAGCGTATCTGCTTGATTCCGTGAAGCAACAAGTATTAAGTGATGAAACGGGCATTTAGAGTCCTGCCGAAATTCATGATTTTTGATGAGTATTGGTCGGTGAGTGCAACAGAAAAAAAATTTTAATATCTCAGAGATGTTAATACATTTTCTTGTCACAAAAAAAGCTAGGAAACCAGCGTATCTGCTTGATTCCGTGAAGCAACAAGTATTAAGTGATGAAACGGGCATTTAGAGTCCAAAAAATGGCGAAATTCATGATTTTTGAAAAGTATTGGTCGGTGAGAGCAACAGAAAAAAAATTTTAATATTTCAGGAATGTTAATACATTTTCTTGTCACAAAAAAAGCTAGGAAACCAGCGTATCTGCTTGATTCCGTGAAGCAACAAGTATTAAGTGATGAAACGGGCATTTAGAGTCCTGCCGAAATTCATGATTTTTGATAAGTATTGGTCGGTGAGTGCAACAGAAAAAAATTTTAATATCTCAGGGATGTTAATACATTTTCTTGTCACAAAAAAAAGCTAGGAAACCAGCGTATCTGCTTGATTCCGTGAAGCAACAAGTATTAAGTGATGAAACGGGCATTTAGAGTCCAAAAAAATGCCGAAATTCATGATTTTTGATAAGTATTGGTCGGTGAGTGCAACAGAAAAAAATTTTAATATCTCAGGGACGTTAATACATTTTCTTGTCACAAAAAAAAGCTAGGAAACCAGCGTATCTGATTGATTCCGTGAAGCAACAAGTATTTCGTGAGAAATTGGGCATCCAGAGTCCAAAAAATGGCGAAATTCATGATTTTTGATAAGTATTGGTCGGTGAGTGCAACAGAAAAAAATTTTAATATCTCAGGGATGTTAATACATTTTCTTGTCACAAAAAAAAGCTAGGAAACCAGCGTATCTGCTTGATTCCGTGAAGCAACAAGTATTAAGTGATGAAACGGGCATTCAGAGTCCAAAAAAATGCCGAAATTCATGATTTTTGATAAGTATTGGTCGATGAGTGCAACAGAAAAAAATTTTAATATCTCAGGGATGTTAATACATTTTCTTGTCACAAAAAAAGCTAGGAAACCAGCGTATCTGCTTGATTCCGTGAAGCAACAAGTATTAAGTGATGAAACGGGCATTCAGAGTCCAAAAAATGCCGAAATTCATGATTTTTGATAAGTATTGGTCGATGAGTGCAACAGAAAAAAAATTTTAATATCTCAGGGATGTTAATACATTTTCTTGTCCCAAAAAAAGATGGGAAATAAGCGTATCTGATTGATTCCGTGGAGCAACAAGCATTTCGTGAGAAATTGGGTATTTAGAGTCCAAAAAATGGCGAAATTCATGATTTTTGATAAGTACTGGTAGGTGAGTGCAACAGAAAAAAATTTTAATATCTCAGGGATGTTAATACACTTTCTTGTCCCAAAAAAAGATGGGAAATAAGCGTATCTGATTGATTCCGTGGAGCAACAAGCATTTCGTGAGAAATTGGGTATTTAGAGTCCAAAAAATGGCGAAATTCATGATTTTGATAAGTATTGGTCGGTGAGAGCAACTGGAAAAAATTTTAATATCTCAGGGATGTTAATACATTTTCTTGTCCCAAAAAAAGCTGGGAAATAAGCGTATCTGATTGATTCCGTGAAGCAACAAGTATTTCGTGATGAAACGGGCATTCAGAGTCCAAAAAATGGCGAAATTCATGATTTTTGATGAGTATTGGTAGGTGAGTGGAACAGAAAAAAATTTTAATATCTCAGGGATGTTAATACATTTTCTTGTCCCAAAAATAGCTGGGAAATAAGCGTATCTGCTTGATTCCGTGAAGCAACAAGTATTTCGTGAGAAATTGGGCATTTAGAGTCCAAAAAGTGGCAAAATTCATGATTTTTGATAAGTATTGGTCGGTGAGTGCAACAGAAAAAAATTTTAATATCTCAGGGATGTTAATACACTTTTTTGTCTTAAAAAAAGGTGGGAAATAAGCGTATCTGCTTGATTCCGTGAAGCAACAAGTATTTCGTGAGAAATTGGGCATTTAGAGTCCAAAAAATGGCGGAATTCATGATTTTTGATAAGTATTGGTCGGTGAGTGCAACAGAAAAAAATTTTAATATCTCAGGGATGTTAATACATTTTCTTGTCACAAAAAAAGCTAGGAAACCAGCGTATCTGTTTGATTCTGTGAAGCAACAAGTATTAAGTGATGAAACGGGCATTTAGAGTCCAAAAAATGCCGAAATTCATGATTTTTGATAAGTATTGGTCGGTGAGAGCAACAGAAAAAAATTTTAATATCTCAGGGCTGTTAATACATATTCTTGTCCCAAAAAAAAGGTGGGAAATAAGCGTATCTGCTTGATTCCGTGAAGCAACAAGTATTAAGTGATGAAACGGGCATTCAGAGTCCAAAAAATGGCGAAATTCATGATTTTTGATAAGTATTGGTAGGTGAGTGGAACAGAAAAAAAATTTTAATATCTCAGGGATGTTAATACATTTTCTTGTCCCAAA
Organism: Caenorhabditis doughertyi; assembly: GCA_963572265.1. Lineage (NCBI taxonomy): Eukaryota > Metazoa > Nematoda > Chromadorea > Rhabditida > Rhabditidae > Caenorhabditis > Caenorhabditis doughertyi. The sequence goes on from OY751558.1 coordinate 3,721,044, forward strand.
AATAGCTGGGAAATAAGCGTATCTGCTTGATTCCGTGAAGCAACAAGTATTTCGTGAGAAATTGGGCATTTAGAGTCCAAAAAATGCCGAAATTCATGATTTTTGATAAGTATTGGTCGGTGAGTGCAACAGAAAAAAATTTTAATATCTCAGGGATGTTAATACATTTTCTTGTCCTAAAAAAAGCTGGGAAATAAGCGTATCTGCTTGATTCCGTGAAGCAACAAGTATTAAGTGATGAAACGGGCATTTAGAGTCCAAAAAATGCCGAAATTCATGATTTTTAATAAGTATTGGTCGGTGAGTGCAACAGAAAAAAAATTTTAATATCTCAGGGATGTTAATACATTTTCTTGTCACAAAAAAAGCTAGGAAACCAGCGTATCTGCTTGATTCCGTGAAGCAACAAGTATTAAGTGATGAAACGGGCATTTAGAGTCCAAAAAATGGCGAAATTCATGATTTTTGAAAAGTATTGGTCGGTGAGAGCAACAGAAAAAAAATTTTAATATTTCAGGAATGTTAATACATTTTCTTGTCACAAAAAAAGCTAGGAAACCAGCGTATCTGCTTGATTCCGTGAAGCAACAAGTATTAAGTGATGAAACGGGCATTTAGAGTCCTGCCGAAATTCATGATTTTTGATGAGTATTGGTCGGTGAGTGCAACAGAAAAAAATTTTAATATCTCAGAGATGTTAATACATTTTCTTGTCACAAAAAAAGCTAGGAAACCAGCGTATCTGCTTGATTCCGTGAAGCAACAAGTATTAAGTGATGAAACGGGCATTCAGAGTCCAAAAAATGCCGAAATTCATGATTTTTGATAAGTATTGGTCGGTGAGTGCAACAGAAAAAAATTTTTTTTTTTAATATCTCAGGGATGTTAATACACTTTCTTGTCCCAAAAAAAGATGGGAAATAAGCGTATCTGATTGATTCCGTGGAGCAACAAGCATTTCGTGAGAAATTGGGTATTTAGAGTCCAAAAAATGGCGAAATTCATGATTTTTGATAAGTATTGGTCGGTGAGAGCAACTGGAAAAAATTTTAATATCTCAGGGATGTTAATACATTTTCTTGTCCCAAAAAAAGCTGGGAAATAAGCGTATCTGATTGATTCCGTGAAGCAACAAGTATTTCGTGATGAAACGGGCATTCAGAGTCCAAAAAATGGCGAAATTCATGATTTTTGATGAGTATTGGTAGGTGAGTGGAACAGAAAAAAATTTTAATATCTCAGGGATGTTAATACATTTTCTTGTCCCAAAAATAGCTGGGAAATAAGCGTATCTGCTTGATTCCGTGAAGCAACAAGTATTTCGTGAGAAATTGGGCATTTAGAGTCCAAAAAGTGGCAAAATTCATGATTTTTGATAAGTATTGGTCGATGAGTGCAACAGAAAAAAAATTTTAATATCTCAGGGATGTTAATACATTTTCTTGTCCCAAAAAAAGATGGGAAATAAGCGTATCTGATTGATTCCGTGGAGCAACAAGCATTTCGTGAGAAATTGGGTATTTAGAGTCCAAAAAATGGCGAAATTCATGATTTTTGATAAGTACTGGTAGGTGAGTGCAACAGAAAAAAATTTTAATATCTCAGGGATGTTAATACACTTTCTTGTCCCAAAAAAAGATGGGAAATAAGCGTATCTGATTGATTCCGTGGAGCAACAAGCATTTCGTGAGAAATTGGGTATTTAGAGTCCAAAAAATGGCGAAATTCATGATTTTTGATAAGTATTGGTCGGTGAGAGCAACTGGAAAAAATTTTAATATCTCAGGGATGTTAATACATTTTCTTGTCCCAAAAAAAGCTGGGAAATAAGCGTATCTGATTGATTCCGTGAAGCAACAAGTATTTCGTGATGAAACGGGCATTCAGAGTCCAAAAAATGGCGAAATTCATGATTTTTGATGAGTATTGGTAGGTGAGTGGAACAGAAAAAAAATTTTAATATCTCAGGGATGTTAATACATTTTCTTGTCCCAAAAATAGCTGGGAAATAAGCGTATCTGCTTGATTCCGTGAAGCAACAAGTATTTCGTGAGAAATTGGGCATTTAGAGTCCAAAAAGTGGCAAAATTCATGATTTTTGATAAGTATTGGTCGGTGAGTGCAACAGAAAAAAATTTTAATATCTCAGGGATGTTAATACACTTTTTTGTCTTAAAAAAAGGTGGGAAATAAGCGTATCTGCTTGATTCCGTGAAGCAACAAGTATTTCGTGAGAAATTGGGCATTTAGAGTCCAAAAAATGGCGGAATTCATGATTTTTGATAAGTATTGGTCGGTGAGAGCAACGGAAAAAAATTTTAATATCTCAGGGATGTTAATACATTTTCTTGTCCCAAAAAAAGCTGGGAAATGAGCGTATCTGATTGATTCCGTGAAGCAACAAGTATTTCGTGAGAAAATGGGCATCCAGAGTCCAAAAAATGGCGGAATTCATGTATTTTGATAAGTATTGGTCGGTGAGAGCAACGGAAAAAAAATTTTAATATCTCAGGGATGTTAATACATTTTCTTGTCCCAAAAAAAGCTGGGAAATAAGCGTATCTGATTGATTCCGTGAAGCAACAAGTATTTCGTGAGAAATTGGGCATTTAGAGTCCAAAAAATGGCGAAATTCATGATTTTTGATAAGTATTGGTCGGTGAGAGCAACGGAAAAAATTTTAATATCTCAGGGATGTTAATACATTTTCTTGTCCTAAAAAAAGCTGGGAAATAAGCGTATCTGATTGATTCCGTGGAGCAACAAGCATTTCGTGAGAAATTGGGTATTTAGAGTCCAAAAAATGGCGAAATTCATGATTTTTGATAAGTATTGGTCGGTGAGAGCAACTGGAAAAAATTTTAATATCTCAGGGATGTTAATACATTTTCTTGTCCCAAAAAAAGCTGGGAAATAAGCGTATCTGATTGATTCCGTGAAGCAACAAGTATTTCGTGATGAAACGGGCATTCAGAGTCCAAAAAATGGCGAAATTCATGATTTTTGATAAGTATTGGTAGGTGAGTGGAACAGAAAAAAAATTTTAATATCTCAGGGATGTTAATACACTTTTTTGTCTTAAAAAAAGGTGGGAAATAAGCGTATCTGCTTGATTCCGTGAAGCAACAAGTATTTCGTGAGAAATTGGGCATTTAGAGTCCAAAAAGTGGCGAAAATCATGATTTTTGATAAGTATTGGTAGGTGAGTAGAACAGAAAAAAAATTTTAATATCTCAGGGATGTTAATACATTTTCTTGTCCCAAAAATAGCTGGGAAATAAGCGTATCTGCTTGATTCCGTGAAGCAACAAGTATTTCGTGAGAAATTGGGCATTTAGAGTCCAAAAAGTGGCAAAATTCATGATTTTTGATAAGTATTGGTCGGTGAGTGCAACAGAAAAAAATTTTAATATCTCAGGGATGTTAATACACTTTTTTGTCTTAAAAAAAGGTGGGAAATAAGCGTATCTGTTTGATTCCGTGAAGCAACAAGCATTTCGTGATGAAACGGGCATTTAGAGTCCTAAAAATGGCGAAATTCATGATTTTTGATGAGTATTGGTAGGTGAGTGCAACAGAAAAAAAATTTTAATATCTCAGGAATGTTAATACATTTTCTTGTCCTAAAAAAAGCTGGCAAATAAGCGTATCTGCTTGATTCCGTGAAGCAACAAGTATTTCGTGATGAAACGGGCATTTAGAGTCCTAAAAATGGCAAAATTCCTGATTTTTGATAAGTATTGGTCGGTGAGAGCAACAGAAAAAAATTTTAATATCTCAGGGATGTTAATACATTTTCTTGTCCCAAAAAAAGCTGGGAAATAAGCGTATCTGATTGATTGCGTGAAGCAACAAGTATTTCGTGATGAAACGGGCATTTAGAGTCCAAAAACTGGCGAAATTCATGATTTTTGATAAGTATTGGTCGGTGAGTGCAACAGAAAAAAATTTTAATATCTCAGGGATGTTAATACATTTTCTTGTCCTAAAAAAAGCTGGCAAATAAGCGTATCTGCTTGATTCCGTGAAGCAACAAGTATTTCGTGATGAAACGGGCATTTAGAGTCCTAAAAATGGCATAATTCCTGATTTTTGATAAGTATTGGTCGGTGAGAGCAACGGAAAAAATTTTAATATCTCAGGGATGTTAATACATTTTCTTGTCCCAAAAAAAGCTGGGAAATAAGCGTATCTGATTGATTGCGTGAAGCAACAAGTATTTCGTGATGAAACGGGCATTTAGAGTCCTAAAAATGGCAAAATTCCTGATTTTTGATAAGTATTGGTCGGTGAGAGCAACGGAAAAAAATTTTAATATCTCAGGGATGTTAATACATTTTCTTGTCCCAAAAAAAGCTGGGAAATAAGCGTATCTGCTTGATTCCGTGAAGCAACAAGTATTTCGTGAGAAATTAGGCATTTAAAGTCCACAAAATGGCGAAATTCATGATTTTTGATAAGTATTGGTCGGTGAGAGCAACGGAAAAAAATTTTAATATCTCAGGGATGTTAATACATTTTCTTGTCCCAAAAAAAGCTGGGAATAAAGCGTATCTGATTGATTCCGTGAAGCAACAAGTATTTCGTGAAAAAATGGGCATCCAGAGTCCAAAAAATGGCGAAATTCATGATTTTTGATAAGTATTGGTCGGTGAGAGCAACGGAAAAAAATTTTAATATCTCAGGGATGTTAATACATTTTCTTGTCACAAAAAAAGCTGGGAAATAAGCGTATCTGATTGAGTCCGTGAAGCAACAAGTATTTCGTGAGAAATTGGGCATTTAGAGTCCAAAATATGGCGAAATTCATGATTTTTGTGAAGTATTGGTCGGTGAGAGCAACGGAAAAAATTTTAATATCTCAGGGATGTTAATACATTTTCTTGTCCCAAAAAAAGCTGGGAAAGAAGCGTATCTGATTGATTCCGTGAAGCAACAAGTATTTCGTGAGAAAATGGGCATCCAGAGTCTAAAAAATGGCGAAATTCATGATTTTTGATAAGTATTGGTCGGTGAGAGCAACGGAAAAAAATTTTAATATCTCAGGGATGTTAATACATTTTCTTGTCCCAAAAAAAAGGTGGGAAATAAGCGTATCTGATTGAGTCCGTAAAGCAACAAGTATTTCGTGAGAAATTGGGCATTTAGAGTCCAAAAAATGGCGAAATTCATGATTTTTGATAAGTATTGGTCGGTGAGAGCAACGGAAAAAAATTTTAATATCTCAGGGATGTTAATACATTTTCTTGTCCCAAAAAAAAGGTGGGAAATAAGCGTATCTGATTGATTCCGTGAAGCAACAAGTATTTCGTGAGAAATTGGGCATTTAGAGTCCAAAAAATGGCGAAATTCATGATTTTTGATAAGTATTGGTCGGTGAGAGCAACGGAAAAAAATTTTAATATCTCAGGAATGTTAATACATTTTCTTGTCCCAAAAAAAGCTGGGAAATGAGCGTATCTGATTGATTACGTGAAGCAACAAGTATTTCGTGAGAAAATGGGCATCCAGAGTCTAAAAAATGGCGAAATTCATGATTTTTGATAAGTATTGATCGGTGAGAGCAACGGAAAAAAATTTTAATATCTCAGGGATGTTAATACATTTTCTTGTCCCAAAAAAAGCTGGGAAATGAGCGTATCTGATTGATTACGTGAAGCAACAAGTATTTCGTGAGAAATTGGGCATTTAGAGTCCAAAAAATGGCTAAATTCATGATTTTTGATAAGTATTGGTCGGTGAGAGCAACGGAAAAAAATTTTAATATCTCAGGGATGTTAATACATTTTCTTGTCCCAAAAAAAGCTGGGAAATGAGCGTATCTGATTGTTTACGTGAAGCAACAAGTATTTTGTGAGAAAATGGGCATCCAGAGTCTAAAAAATGGCTAAATTCATGATTTTTGATAAGTATTGGTCGGTGAGAGCAACGGAAAAAAATTTTGATATCTCAGGGATGTTAATACAATTTCTTGTCCCAAAAAAAGCTGGGAAATGAGCGTATCTGATTGATTGCGTGAAGCAACAAGTATTTCGTGATGAAACGGGCATTCAGAGTCCAAAAAATGGCGAAATTCATGATTTTTGATAAGTACCGGTCGGTGAGAGCAACTGAAAAAAATTTTAATATCTCAGGGATGTTAATACATTTTCTTGTCCCAAAAAAAGCTGGGAATAAAGCGTATCTGATTGATTCCGTGAAGCAACAAGTATTTCGTGAGAAATTGGGCATTTAGAGTCCAAAAAATGGCGAAATTCATGATTTTTGATAAGTATTGATCGGTGAGAGCAACGGAAAAAAATTTTAATATCTCAGGGATGTTAATACATTTTCTTGTCCCAAAAAAAGCTGGGAAATGAGCGTATCTGATTGATTACGTGAAGCAACAAGTATTTCGTGAGAAATTGGGCATTTAGAGTCCAAAAAATGGCTAAATTCATGATTTTTGATAAGTATTGATCGGTGAGAGCAACGGAAAAAAATTTTAATATCTCAGGGATGTTAATACATTTTCTTGTCCCAAAAAAAGCTGGGAAATGAGCGTATCTGATTGATTACGTGAAGCAACAAGTATTTCGTGAGAAATTGGGCATTTAGAGTCCAAAAAATGGCTAAATTCATGATTTTGGATGAGTATTGGTCGGTGAGAGCAACGGAAAAAAATTTTAATATCTCAGGGATGTTAATACATTTTCTTGTCCAAAAAAAGCTGGGAAATAAGCGTATCTGATTGATTGCGTGAAGCAACAAGTATTTCGTGAGAAATTGGGCATTTAGAGTCCAAAAAATGGCTAAATTCATGATTTTTGATAAGTATTGATCGGTGAGAGCAACGGAAAAAAATTTTAATATCTCAGGGATGTTAATACATTTTCTTGTCCCAAAAAAAGCTGGGAAATGAGCGTATCTGATTGATTACGTGAAGCAACAAGTATTTCGTGAGAAATTGGGCATTTAGAGTCCAAAAAATGGCTAAATTCATGATTTTTGATAAGTATTGATCGGTGAGAGCAACGGAAAAAAATTTTAATATCTCAGGGATGTTAATACATTTTCTTGTCCCAAAAAAAGCTGGGAATAAAGCGTATCTGATTGATTACGTGAAGCAACAAGTATTTCGTGAGAAATTGGGCATTTAGAGTCCAAAAAATGGCTAAATTCATGATTTTTGATAAGTATTGATCGGTGAGAGCAACGGAAAAAAATTTTAATATCTCAGGGATGTTAATACATTTTCTTGTCCCAAAAAAAGCTGGGAAATGAGCGTATCTGATTGATTACGTGAAGAAACAAGTATTTCGTGAGAAATTGGGCATTTAGAGTCCAAAAAATGGCTAAATTCATGATTTTGGATGAGTATTGGTCGGTGAGAGCAACGGAAAAAAATTTTAATATCTCAGGGATGTTAATACATTTTCTTGTCCAAAAAAAGCTGGGAAATAAGCGTATCTGATTGATTGCGTGAAGCAACAAGTATTTCGTGAGAAATTGGGCATTTAGAGTCCAAAAAATGGCTAAATTCATGATTTTTGATAAGTATTGATCGGTGAGAGCAACGGAAAAAAATTTTAATATCTCAGGGATGTTAATACATTTTCTTGTCCAAAAAAAGCTGGGAAATAAGCGTATCTGATTGATTACGTGAAGCAACAAGTATTTCGTGAGAAATTGGGCATTTAGAGTCCAAAAAATGGCTAAATTCATGATTTTGGATGAGTATTGGTCGGTGAGAGCAACGGAAAAAAATTTTGATATCTCAGGGATGTTAATACATTTTCTTGTCCCAAAAAAAGCTGGGAAATGAGCGTATCTGATTGATTACGTGAAGCAACAAGTATTTCGTGAGAAATTGGGCATTTAGAGTCCAAAAAATGGCTAAATTCATGATTTTTGATAAGTATTGATCGGTGAGAGCAACGGAAAAAAATTTTAATATCTCAGGGATGTTAATACATTCTCTTGTCCCAAAAAAAGCTGGGAATAAAGCGTATCTGATTGATTCCGTGAAGCAACAAGTATTTCGTGAGAAAATGGGCATCCAGAGTCTAAAAAATGGCGAAATTCATGATTTTTGATAAGTATTGGTCGGTGAGAGCAACGGAAAAAAATTTTAATATCTCAGGGATGTTAATACATTTTCTTGTCCAAAAAAAGCTGGGAAATAAGCGTATCTGATTGATTGCGTGAAGCAACAAGTATTTCGTGATGAAACGGGCATTCAGAGTCCAAAAAATGGCGGAATTCATGATTTTTGATAAGTACCGGTCGGTGAGAGCAACTGAAAAAAATTTTAAAATCTCAGGGATGTTAATACATTTTCTTGTCCCAAAAAAAAGCTGGGAACAAAGCGTATCTGATTGATTCCGTGAAGCAACAAGTATTCCGTGAGAAAATGGGCATCCAGAGTCTAAAAAATGGCGAAATTCATGATTTTTGATAAGTATTGATCGGTGAGAGCAACGGAAAAAAATTTTAAAATCTCAGGGATGTTAATACATTTTCTTGTCCCAAAAAAAAGCTGGGAACAAAGCGTATCTGATTGATTCCGTGAAGCAACAAGTATTCCGTGAGAAAATGGGCATCCAGAGTCTAAAAAATGGCAAAATTCATGATTTTTGATAAGTACCGGTCGGTGAGAGCAACTGAAAAAAATTTTAAAATCTCAGGGATGTTAATACATTTTCTTGTCCCAAAAAAAGCTGGGAAATAAGCGTATCTGATTGATTCCGTGAAGCAACAAGTATTCCGTGAGAAAATGGGCATCCAGAGTCTAAAAAATGGCGAAATTCATGATTTTTGATAAGTATTGATCGGTGAGAGCAACGGAAAAAAATTTTAAAATCTCAGGGATGTTAATACATTTTCTTGTCCCAAAAAAAAGCTGGGAACAAAGCGTATCTGATTGATTCCGTGAAGCAACAAGTATTCCGTGAGAAAATGGGCATCCAGAGTCTAAAAAATGGCAAAATTCATGATTTTTGATAAGTACCGGTCGGTGAGAGCAACTGAAAAAAATTTTAAAATCTCAGGGATGTTAATACATTTTCTTGTCCCAAAAAAAAGCTGGGAAATAAGCGTATCTGATTGATTCCGTGAAGCAACAAGTATTCCGTGAGAAAATGGGCATCCAGAGTCCAAAAAATGGCGGAATTCATGATTTTTGATAAGTACCGGTCGGTGAGAGCAACGGAAAAAAATTTTAATACCTCAGGGATGTTAATACATTTTCTTGTCCCAAAAAAAGCTGGGAAATAAGCGTATCTGATTGATTCCGTGAAGCAACAAGTATTCCGTGAGAAAATGGGCATCCAGAATCTAAAAAATGGCGAAATTCATGATTTTTGATAAGTATTGATCGGTGAGAGCAACGGAAAAAAATTTTAATATCTCAGGGATGTTAATACATTTTCTTGTCCCAAAAAAAAGGTGGGAAATAAGCGTATCTGATTGATTCCGTGAAGCAACAAGTATTTTGTGAGAAAATGGGCATCCAGAGTCCAAAAAATGGCGAAATTCATGATTTTTGATAAGTATTGATCGGTGAGAGCAACGGAAAAAAATTTTAATATCTCAGGGATGTTAATACATCTTGTCCCAAAAAAAGCTGGGAAATAAGCGTATCTGATTGATTCCGTGAAGCAACAAGTATTCCGTGAGAAAATGGGCATCCAGAGTCTAAAAAATGGCGAAATTCATGATTTTTGATAAGTATTGATCGGTGAGAGCAACGGAAAAAAATTTTAATATCTCAGGGATGTTAATACATTTTCTTGTCCCAAAAAAAAGGTGGGAAATAAGCGTATCTGATTGATTCCGTGAAGCAACAAGTATTTCGTGAGAAAATGGGCATCCAGAGTCCAAAAAATGGCGAAATTCATGATTTTTGATAAGTATTGGTCGGTGAGAGCAACGGAAAAAAATTTTAATATCTCAGGGATGTTAATACATTTTCTTGTCCCAAAAAAAGCTGGGAAAGAAGCGTATCTGATGATTCCGTGAAGCAACAAGTATTTCGTGAGAAAATGGGCATCCAGAGTCTAAAAAATGGCGAAATTCATGATTTTTGATAAGTATTGGTCGGTGAGAGCAACGGAAAAAAATTTTAATATCTCAGGGATGTTAATACATTTTCTTGTCTCAAAAAAAGCTGGGAAATGAGCGTATCTGATTGATTACGTGAAGCAACAAGTATTTCGTGAGAAATTGGGCATTTAGAGTCTAAAAAATGGCTAAATTCATGATTTTTGATAAGTATTGGTCGGTGAGAGCAACGGAAAAAAATTTTAATATTTCAGGGATGTTAATACATTTTCTTGTCCCAACAAAAGCTGGGAATAAAGCTTATCTGATTGATTCCGTGAAGCAACAAGTATTTCGTGAGAAAATGGGCATCCAGAGTCTAAAAAATGGCGCAATTCATGATTTTGATAAGTATTGGTCGGTGAGAGCAACGGAAAAAAATTTTAATATCTCAGGGATGTTAATACATTTTCTTGTCTCAAAAAAAGCTGGGAAATGAGCGTATCTGATTGATTACGTGAAGCAACAAGTATATCGTGAGAAATTGGGCATTTAGAATCTAAAAAATGGCTAAATTCATGATTTTTGATAAGTATTGGTCGGTGAGAGCAACGGAAAAAAATTTTAATATTTCAGGGATGTTAATACATTTTCTTGTCCCAACAAAAGCTGGGAATAAAGCTTATCTGATTGATTCCGTGAAGCAACAAGTATTTCGTGAGAAAATGGGCATCCAGAGTCTAAAAAATGGCGCAATTCATGATTTTTGATAAGTATTGGTCGGTGAGAGCAACGGAAAAAAATTTTAATATTTCAGGGATGTTAATACATTTTCTTGTCCCAAAAAAAGCTGGGAAATAAGCGTATCTGATTGAGTCCGTGAAGCAACAAGTATTTCGTGAGAAATTGGGCATTTAGAGTCCTAAAAATGGCGAAATTCATGATTTTTGATAAGTATTGGTCGGTGAGAGCAACGGAAAAAAATTTTAATATCTCAGGGATGTTAATACATTTTCTTGTCCCAAAAAAAGCTGGGAAATGAGCGTATCTGATTGATTACGTGAAGCAACAAGTATTTCGTGAGAAATTGGCATTTAGAGTCCAAAAAATGGCTAAATTCATGATTTTTGATAAGTATTGATCGGTGAGAGCAACGGAAAAAAATTTTAATATCTCAGGGATGTTAATACATTTTCTTGTCCCAAAAAAAGCTGGGAAATAAGCGTATCTGATTGAGTCCGTGAAGCAACAAGTATTTCGTGAGAAAATGGGCATCCAGAGTCTAAAAAATGGCTAAATTCATGATTTTTGATAAGTATTGGTCGGTGAGAGCAACGGAAAAAAATTTTAATATCTCAGGGATGTTAATACATTTTCTTGTCCCAAAAAAAGCTGGGAAATGAGCGTATCTGATTGATTACGTGAAGCAACAAGTATTTCGTGAGAAATTGGGCATTTAGAGTCCAAAAAATGGCTAAATTCATGATTTTTGATAAGTATTGATCGGTGAGAGCAACGGAAAAAAATTTTAATATCTCAGGGATGTTAATACATTTTCTTGTCCCAAAAAAAGCTGGGAAATGAGCGTATCTGATTGATTACGTGAAGCAACAAGTATTTCGTGAGAAATTGGGCATTTAGAGTCCAAAAAATGGCTAAATTCATGATTTTTGATAAGTATTGGTCGGTGAGAGCAACGGAAAAAAATTTTAATATCTCAGGGATGTTAATACATTTTCTTGTCCTAAAAAAAGCTGGGAAATAAGCGTATCTGATTGATTGCGTGAAGCAACAAGTATTTCGTGATGAAACGGGCATTCAGAGTCCAAAAAATGGCGAAATTCATGATTTTTGATAAGTACCGGTCGGTTGAGAGCAACTGAAAAAAATTTTAATATCTCAGGGATGTTAATACATTTTCTTGTCCCAAAAAAAGCTGGGAATAAAGCGTATCTGATTGATTCCGTGAAGCAACAAGTATTTCGTGAGAAATTGGGCATTTAGAGTCCAAAAAATGGCGAAATTCATGATTTTTGATAAGTATTGATCGGTGAGAGCAACGGAAAAAAATTTTAATATCTCAGGGATGTTAATACATTTTCTTGTCCCAAAAAAAGCTGGGAAATGAGCGTATCTGATTGATTACGTGAAGCAACAAGTATTTCGTGAGAAATTGGGCATTTAGAGTCCAAAAAATGGCTAAATTCATGATTTTTGATAAGTATTGATCGGTGAGAGCAACGGAAAAAAATTTTAATATCTCAGGGATGTTAATACATTTTCTTGTCCCAAAAAAAGCTGGGAAATGAGCGTATTTGATTGATTACGTGAAGCAACAAGTATTTCGTGAGAAATTGGGCATTTAGAGTCCAGAAAATGGCTAAATTCATGATTTTGGATGAGTATTGGTCGGTGAGAGCAACGGAAAAAAATTTTAATATCTCAGGGATGTTAATACATTTTCTTGTCCAAAAAAAGCTGGGAAATAAGCGTATCTGATTGATTGCGTGAAGCAACAAGTATTTCGTGAGAAATTGGGCATTTAGAGTCCAAAAAATGGCTAAATTCATGATTTTTGATAAGTATTGATCGGTGAGAGCAACGGAAAAAAATTTTAATATCTCAGGGATGTTAATACATTTTCTTGTCCCAAAAAAAGCTGGGAAATGAGCGTATCTGATTGATTACGTGAAGCAACAAGTATTTCGTGAGAAATTGGGCATTTAGAGTCCAAAAAATGGCTAAATTCATGATTTTGGATGAGTATTGGTCGGTGAGAGCAACGGAAAAAAATTTTAATATCTCAGGGATGTTAATACATTTTCTTGTCCCAAAAAAAGCTGGGAAATGAGCGTATCTGATTGATTACGTGAAGCAACAAGTATTTCGTGAGAAATTGGGCATTTAGAGTCCAAAAAATGGCTAAATTCATGATTTTTGATAAGTATTGATCGGTGAGAGCAACGGAAAAAAATTTTAATATCTCAGGGATGTTAATACATTTTCTTGTCCCAAAAAAAGCTGGGAATAAAGCGTATCTGATTGATTCCGTGAAGCAACAAGTATTTCGTGAGAAAATGGGCATCCAGAGTCTAAAAAATGGCGAAATTCATGATTTTTGATAAGTATTGGTCGGTGAGAGCAACGGAAAAAAAATTTTAATATCTCAGGGATGTTAATACATTTTCTTGTCCAAAAAAAGCTGGGAAATAAGCGTATCTGATTGATTCCGTGAAGCAACAAGTATTTCGTGAGAAAATGGGCATCCAGAGTCTAAAAAATGGCAAAATTCATGATTTTTGATAAGTACCGGTCGGTGAGAGCAACTGAAAAAAATTTTAAAATCTCAGGGATGTTAATACATTTTCTTGTCCCAAAAAAAGCTGGGAAATAAGCGTATCTGATTGATTCCGTGAAGCAACAAGTATTCCGTGAGAAAATGGGCATCCAGAGTCCAAAAAATGGCGGAATTCATGATTTTTGATAAGTACCGGTCGGTGAGAGCAACGGAAAAAAATTTTAATACCTCAGGGATGTTAATACATTTTCTTGTCCCAAAGAAAGCTGGGAAATAAGCGTATCTGATTGATTCCGTGAAGCAACAAGTATTCCGTGAGAAAATGGGCATCCAGAGTCTAAAAAATGGCGAAATTCATGATTTTTGATAAGTATTGATCGGTGAGAGCAACGGAAAAAAATTTTAATATCTCAGGGATGTTAATACATTTTCTTGTCCCAAAAAAAGCTGGGAAATGAGCGTATCTGATTGATTACGTGAAGCAACAAGTATTTCGTGAGAAATTGGGCATTTAGAGTCCAAAAAATGGCTAAATTCATGATTTTTGATAAGTATTGATCGGTGAGAGCAACGGAAAAAAATTTTAATATCTCAGGGATGTTAATACATTTTCTTGTCCCAAAAAAAGCTGGGAAATGAGCGTATTTGATTGATTACGTGAAGCAACAAGTATTTCGTGAGAAATTGGGCATTTAGAGTCCAGAAAATGGCTAAATTCATGATTTTGGATGAGTATTGGTCGGTGAGAGCAACGGAAAAAAATTTTAATATCTCAGGGATGTTAATACATTTTCTTGTCCAAAAAAAGCTGGGAAATAAGCGTATCTGATTGATTGCGTGAAGCAACAAGTATTTCGTGAGAAATTGGGCATTTAGAGTCCAAAAAATGGCTAAATTCATGATTTTTGATAAGTATTGATCGGTGAGAGCAACGGAAAAAAATTTTAATATCTCAGGGATGTTAATACATTTTCTTGTCCCAAAAAAAGCTGGGAAATGAGCGTATCTGATTGATTACGTGAAGCAACAAGTATTTCGTGAGAAAATGGGCATCCAGAGTCTAAAAAATGGCGAAATTCATGATTTTTGATAAGTATTGGTCGGTGAGAGCAACGGAAAAAAATTTTAATATCTCAGGGATGTTAATACATTTTCTTGTCCAAAAAAAGCTGGGAAATAAGCGTATCTGATTGATTGCGTGAAGCAACAAGTATTTCGTGAGAAATTGGGCATTTAGAGTCCAAAAAATGGCTAAATTCATGATTTTGGATGAGTATTGATCGGTGAGAGCAACGGAAAAAAATTTTAATATCTCAGGGATGTTAATACATTTTCTTGTCCCAAAAAAAGCTGGGAAATGAGCGTATCTGATTGATTACGTGAAGCAACAAGTATTTCGTGAGAAAATGGGCATCCAGAGTCTAAAAAATGGCGAAATTCATGATTTTTGATAAGTATTGGTCGGTGAGAGCAACGGAAAAAAATTTTAATATCTCAGGGATGTTAATACATTTTCTTGTCCAAAAAAAGCTGGGAAATAAGCGTATCTGATTGATTACGTGAAGCAACAAGTATTTCGTGAGAAATTGGGCATTTAGAGTCCAAAAAATGGCTAAATTCATGATTTTTGATAAGTATTGATCGGTGAGAGCAACGGAAAAAAATTTTAATATCTCAGGGATGTTAATACATTTTCTTGTCCAAAAAAAGCTGGGAAATGAGCGTATTTGATTGATTACGTGAAGCAACAAGTATTTCGTGAGAAATTGGGCATTTAGAGTCCAGAAAATGGCTAAATTCATGATTTTGGATGAGTATTGGTCGGTGAGAGCAACGGAAAAAAATTTTAATATCTCAGGGATGTTAATACATTTTCTTGTCCAAAAAAAGCTGGGAAATAAGCGTATCTGATTGATTGCGTGAAGCAACAAGTATTTCGTGAGAAATTGGGCATTTAGAGTCCAAAAAATGGCTAAATTCATGATTTTTGATAAGTATTGATCGGTGAGAGCAACGGAAAAAAATTTTAATATCTCAGGGATGTTAATACATTTTCTTGTCCCAAAAAAAGCTGGGAAATGAGCGTATCTGATTGATTACGTGAAGCAACAAGTATTTCGTGAGAAAATGGGCATCCAGAGTCTAAAAAATGGCGAAATTCATGATTTTTGATAAGTATTGGTCGGTGAGAGCAACGGAAAAAAATTTTAATATCTCAGGGATGTTAATACATTTTCTTGTCCAAAAAAAGCTGGGAAATAAGCGTATCTGATTGATTCCGTGAAGCAACAAGTATTCCGTGAGAAAATGGGCATCCAGAGTCCAAAAAATGGCGGAATTCATGATTTTTGATAAGTACCGGTCGGTGAGAGCAACGGAAAAAAATTTTAATACCTCAGGGATGTTAATACATTTTCTTGTCCCAAAGAAAGCTGGGAAATAAGCGTATCTGATTGATTCCGTGAAGCAACAAGTATTCCGTGAGAAAATGGGCATCCAGAGTCTAAAAAATGGCGAAATTCATGATTTTTGATAAGTATTGATCGGTGAGAGCAACGGAAAAAAATTTTAATATCTCAGGGATGTTAATACATTTTCTTGTCCCAAAAAAAGCTGGGAAATGAGCGTATCTGATTGATTACGTGAAGCAACAAGTATTTCGTGAGAAATTGGGCATTTAGAGTCCAAAAAATGGCTAAATTCATGATTTTTGATAAGTATTGATCGGTGAGAGCAACGGAAAAAAATTTTAATATCTCAGGGATGTTAATACATTTTCTTGTCCCAAAAAAAGCTGGGAAATGAGCGTATTTGATTGATTACGTGAAGCAACAAGTATTTCGTGAGAAATTGGGCATTTAGAGTCCAGAAAATGGCTAAATTCATGATTTTGGATGAGTATTGGTCGGTGAGAGCAACGGAAAAAAATTTTAATATCTCAGGGATGTTAATACATTTTCTTGTCCAAAAAAAGCTGGGAAATAAGCGTATCTGATTGATTGCGTGAAGCAACAAGTATTTCGTGAGAAATTGGGCATTTAGAGTCCAAAAAATGGCTAAATTCATGATTTTTGATAAGTATTGATCGGTGAGAGCAACGGAAAAAAATTTTAATATCTCAGGGATGTTAATACATTTTCTTGTCCCAAAAAAAGCTGGGAAATGAGCGTATCTGATTGATTACGTGAAGCAACAAGTATTTCGTGAGAAATTGGGCATTTAGAGTCCAAAAAATGGCTAAATTCATGATTTTGGATGAGTATTGGTCGGTGAGAGCAACGGAAAAAAATTTTAATATCTCAGGGATGTTAATACATTTTCTTGTCCCAAAAAAAGCTGGGAAATGAGCGTATCTGATTGATTACGTGAAGCAACAAGTATTTCGTGAGAAATTGGGCATTTAGAGTCCAAAAAATGGCTAAATTCATGATTTTTGATAAGTATTGATCGGTGAGAGCAACGGAAAAAAATTTTAATATCTCAGGGATGTTAATACATTTTCTTGTCCCAAAAAAAGCTGGGAATAAAGCGTATCTGATTGATTCCGTGAAGCAACAAGTATTTCGTGAGAAAATGGGCATCCAGAGTCTAAAAAATGGCGAAATTCATGATTTTTGATAAGTATTGGTCGGTGAGAGCAACGGAAAAAAATTTTAATATCTCAGGGATGTTAATACATTTTCTTGTCCAAAAAAAGCTGGGAAATAAGCGTATCTGATTGATTGCGTGAAGCAACAAGTATTTCGTGATGAAACGGGCATTCAGAGTCCAAAAAATGGCGGAATTCATGATTTTTGATAAGTACCGGTCGGTGAGAGCAACTGAAAAAAATTTTAAAATCTCAGGGATGTTAATACATTTTCTTGTCCCAAAAAAAAGCTGGGAACAAAGCGTATCTGATTGATTCCGTGAAGCAACAAGTATTCCGTGAGAAAATGGGCATCCAGAGTCTAAAAAATGGCAAAATTCATGATTTTTGATAAGTACCGGTCGGTGAGAGCAACTGAAAAAAATTTTAAAATCTCAGGGATGTTAATACATTTTCTTGTCCCAAAAAAAGCTGGGAAATAAGCGTATCTGATTGATTCCGTGAAGCAACAAGTATTCCGTGAGAAAATGGGCATCCAGAGTCCAAAAAATGGCGGAATTCATGATTTTTGATAAGTACCGGTCGGTGAGAGCAACGGAAAAAAATTTTAATACCTCAGGGATGTTAATACATTTTCTTGTCCCAAAGAAAGCTGGGAAATAAGCGTATCTGATTGATTCCGTGAAGCAACAAGTATTCCGTGAGAAAATGGGCATCCAGAGTCTAAAAAATGGCGAAATTCATGATTTTTGATAAGTATTGATCGGTGAGAGCAACGGAAAAAAATTTTAATATCTCAGGGATGTTAATACATTTTCTTGTCCCAAAAAAAAGGTGGGAAATAAGCGTATCTGATTGATTCCGTGAAGCAACGAGTATTTCGTGAGAAAATGGGCATCCAGAGTCCAAAAAATGGCGAAATTCATGATTTTTGATAAGTATTGGTCGGTGAGAGCAACGGAAAAAAATTTTAATATCTCAGGGATGTTAATACATTCTCTTGTCCCAAAAAAAGCTGGGAAAGAAGCGTATCTGATTGATTCCGTGAAGCAACAAGTATTTCGTGAGAAAATGGGCATCCAGAGTCTAAAAAATGGCGAAATTCATGATTTTTGATAAGTATTGGTCGGTGAGAGCAACGGAAAAAAATTTTAATATCTCAGGGATGTTAATACATTTTCTTGTCTCAAAAAAAGCTGGGAAATGAGCGTATCTGATTGATTACGTGAAGCAACAAGTATTTCGTGAGAAATTGGGCATTTAGAATCTAAAAAATGGCTAAATTCATGATTTTTGATAAGTATTGGTCGGTGAGAGCAACGGAAAAAAATTTTAATATTTCAGGGATGTTAATACATTTTCTTGTCCCAACAAAAGCTGGGAATAAAGCTTATCTGATTGATTCCGTGAAGCAACAAGTATTTCGTGAGAAAATGGGCATCCAGAGTCTAAAAAATGGCGCAATTCATGATTTTTGATAAGTATTGGTCGGTGAGAGCAACGGAAAAAAATTTTAATATCTCAGGGATGTTAATACATTTTCTTGTCCCA
Source organism: Caenorhabditis doughertyi (assembly GCA_963572265.1). Classification (NCBI taxonomy): domain Eukaryota; kingdom Metazoa; phylum Nematoda; class Chromadorea; order Rhabditida; family Rhabditidae; genus Caenorhabditis; species Caenorhabditis doughertyi. The sequence goes on from OY751558.1 coordinate 3,739,502, forward strand.
AAAAAAGCTGGGAAATAAGCGTATCTGATTGAGTCCGTGAAGCAACAAGTATTTCGTGAGAAATTGGGCATTTAGAGTCCTAAAAATGGCGAAATTCATGATTTTTGATAAGTATTGGTCGGTGAGAGCAACGGAAAAAAATTTTAATATCTCAGGGATGTTAATACATTTTCTTGTCCCAAAAAAAGCTGGGAAATGAGCGTATCTGATTGATTACGTGAAGCAACAAGTATTTCGTGAGAAAATGGGCATCCAGAGTCTAAAAAATGGCTAAATTCATGATTTTTGATAAGTATTGGTCGGTGAGAGCAACGGAAAAAAATTTTAATATCTCAGGGATGTTAATACATTTTCTTGTCCCAAAAAAAGCTGGGAAATAAGCGTATCTGATTGAGTCCGTGAAGCAACAAGTATTTCGTGAGAAATTGGGCATTTAGAGTCCTAAAAATGGCGAAATTCATGATTTTTGATAAGTATTGGTCGGTGAGAGCAACGGAAAAAAATTTTAATATCTCAGGGATGTTAATACATTTTCTTGTCCCAAAAAAAGCTGGGAAATGAGCGTATCTGATTGATTACGTGAAGCAACAAGTATTTCGTGAGAAAATGGGCATCCAGAGTCTAAAAAATGGCTAAATTCATGATTTTTGATAAGTATTGGTCGGTGAGAGCAACGGAAAAAAATTTTAATATCTCAGGGATGTTAATACATTTTCTTGTCCCAAAAAAAGCTGGGAAATGAGCGTATCTGATTGATTACGTGAAGCAACAAGTATTTCGTGAGAAATTGGGCATTTAGAGTCCAAAAAATGGCTAAATTCATGATTTTTGATAAGTATTTGTCGGTGAGAGCAACGGAAAAAAATTTTAATATCTCAGGGATGTTAATACATTTTCTTGTCCCAAAAAAAACTGGGAAATGAGCGTATCTGATTGATTACGTGAAGCAACAAGTATTTCGTGAGAAATTGGGCATTTAGAGTCCAAAAAATGGCTAAATTCATGATTTTGGATAAGTATTGGTCGGTGAGAGCAACGGAAAAAAATTTTAATATCTCAGGGATGTTAATACATTTTCTTGTCCCAAAAAAAGCTGGGAAATAAGCGTATCTGATTGATTGCGTGAAGCAACAAGTATTTCGTGATGAAACGGGCATTCAGAGTCCAAAAAATGGCGAAATTCATGATTTTTGATAAGTACCGGTCGGTGAGAGCAACTGAAAAAAATTTTAATATCTCAGGGATGTTAATACATTTTCTTGTCCCAAAAAAAGCTGGGAAATGAGCGTATCTGATTGATTACGTGAAGCAACAAGTATTTCGTGAGAAATTGGGCATTTAGAGTCCAAAAAATGGCTAAATTCATGATTTTTGATAAGTATTGGTCGGTGAGTGCAACAGAAAGAAATTTTAATATCTCAGGGATGTTAATACATTTTCTTGTCCAAAAAAAAGCTGGGAAATAAGCGTATCTGATTGATTGCGTGAAGCAACAAGTATTTCGTGATGAAACGGGCATTCAGAGTCCAAAAAATGGCGAAATTCATGATTTTTGATAAGTACCGGTCGGTGAGAGCAACTGAAAAAAATTTTAATATCTCAGGGATGTTAATACATTTTCTTGTCCCAAAAAAAGCTGGGAATAAAGCGTATCTGATTGATTCCGTGAAGCAACAAGTATTTCGTGAGAAAATGGGCATCCAGAGTCTAAAAAATGGCGAAATTCATGATTTTTGATAAGTATTGGTCGGTGAGAGCAACGGAAAAAAATTTTAATATCTCAGGGATGTTAATACATTTTCTTGTCCAAAAAAAGCTGGGAAATAAGCGTATCTGATTGATTGCGTGAAGCAACAAGTATTTCGTGATGAAACGGGCATTCAGAGTCCAAAAAATGGCGGAATTCATGATTTTTGATAAGTACCGGTCGGTGAGAGCAACTGAAAAAAATTTTAAAATCTCAGGGATGTTAATACATTTTCTTGTCCCAAAAAAAAGCTGGGAACAAAGCGTATCTGATTGATTCCGTGAAGCAACAAGTATTCCGTGAGAAAATGGGCATCCAGAATCTAAAAAATGGCGAAATTCATGATTTTTGATAAGTACCGGTCGGTGAGAGCAACTGAAAAAAATTTTAATATCTCAGGGATGTTAATACATTTTCTTGTCCCAAAAAAAGCTGGGAAATAAGCGTATCTGATTGATTCCGTGAAGCAACGAGTATTCCGTGAGAAAATGGGCATCCAGAGTCCAAAAAATGGCGGAATTCATGATTTTTGATAAGTACCGGTCGGTGAGAGCAACGGAAAAAAATTTTAATACCTCAGGGATGTTAATACATTTTCTTGTCCCAAAAAAAGCTGGGAAATAAGCGTATCTGATTGATTCCGTGAAGCAACAAGTATTCCGTGAGAAAATGGGCATCCAGAGTCTAAAAAATGGCGAAATTCATGATTTTTGATAAGTATTGATCGGTGAGAGCAACGGAAAAAAATTTTAATATCTCAGGGATGTTAATACATTTTCTTGTCCCAAAAAAAAGGTGGGAAATAAGCGTATCTGATTGATTCCGTGAAGCAACAAGTATTTCGTGAGAAAATGGGCATCCAGAGTCCAAAAAATGGCGAAATTCATGATTTTTGATAAGTATTGGTCGGTGAGAGCAACGGAAAAAAATTTTAATATCTCAGGGATGTTAATACATTTTCTTGTCCCAAAAAAAGCTGGGAAAGAAGCGTATCTGATTGATTCCGTGAAGCAACAAGTATTTCGTGAGAAAATGGGCATCCAGAGTCTAAAAAATGGCGAAATTCATGATTTTTGATAAGTATTGGTCGGTGAGAGCAACGGAAAAAAATTTTAATATCTCAGGGATGTTAATACATTTTCTTGTCTCAAAAAAAGCTGGGAAATGAGCGTGTCTGATTGATTACGTGAAGCAACAAGTATTTCGTGAGAAATTGGGCATTTAGAGTCTAAAAAATGGCTAAATTCATGATTTTTGATAAGTATTGGTCGGTGAGAGCAACGGAAAAAAATTTTAATATCTCAGGGATGTTAATACATTTTCTTGTCCAAAAAAAGCTGGGAAATAAGCGTATCTGATTGATTGCGTGAAGCAACAAGTATTTCGTGATGAAACGGGCATTCAGAGTCCAAAAAATGGCGGAATTCATGATTTTTGATAAGTACCGGTCGGTGAGAGCAACTGAAAAAAATTTTAAAATCTCAGGGATGTTAATACATTTTCTTGTCCCAAAAAAAAGCTGGGAACAAAGCGTATCTGATTGATTCCGTGAAGCAACAAGTATTCCGTGAGAAAATGGGCATCCAGAATCTAAAAAATGGCGAAATTCATGATTTTTGATAAGTACCGGTCGGTGAGAGCAACTGAAAAAAATTTTAATATCTCAGGGATGTTAATACATTTTCTTGTCCCAAAAAAAGCTGGGAAATAAGCGTATCTGATTGATTCCGTGAAGCAACGAGTATTCCGTGAGAAAATGGGCATCCAGAGTCCAAAAAATGGCGGAATTCATGATTTTTGATAAGTACCGGTCGGTGAGAGCAACGGAAAAAAATTTTAATACCTCAGGGATGTTAATACATTTTCTTGTCCCAAAAAAAGCTGGGAAATAAGCGTATCTGATTGATTCCGTGAAGCAACAAGTATTCCGTGAGAAAATGGGCATCCAGAGTCTAAAAAATGGCGAAATTCATGATTTTTGATAAGTATTGATCGGTGAGAGCAACGGAAAAAAATTTTAATATCTCAGGGATGTTAATACATTTTCTTGTCCCAAAAAAAAGGTGGGAAATAAGCGTATCTGATTGATTCCGTGAAGCAACAAGTATTTCGTGAGAAAATGGGCATCCAGAGTCCAAAAAATGGCGAAATTCATGATTTTTGATAAGTATTGGTCGGTGAGAGCAACGGAAAAAAATTTTAATATCTCAGGGATGTTAATACATTTTCTTGTCCCAAAAAAAGCTGGGAAAGAAGCGTATCTGATTGATTCCGTGAAGCAACAAGTATTTCGTGAGAAAATGGGCATCCAGAGTCTAAAAAATGGCGAAATTCATGATTTTTGATAAGTATTGGTCGGTGAGAGCAACGGAAAAAAATTTTAATATCTCAGGGATGTTAATACATTTTCTTGTCCCAAAAAAAAGCTGGGAACAAAGCGTATCTGATTGATTCCGTGAAGCAACAAGTATTCCGTGAGAAAATGGGCATCCAGAATCTAAAAAATGGCGAAATTCATGATTTTTGATAAGTACCGGTCGGTGAGAGCAACTGAAAAAAATTTTAATATCTCAGGGATGTTAATACATTTTCTTGTCCCAAAAAAAGCTGGGAAATAAGCGTATCTGATTGATTCCGTGAAGCAACGAGTATTCCGTGAGAAAATGGGCATCCAGAGTCCAAAAAATGGCGGAATTCATGATTTTTGATAAGTACCGGTCGGTGAGAGCAACGGAAAAAAATTTTAATACCTCAGGGATGTTAATACATTTTCTTGTCCCAAAAAAAGCTGGGAAATAAGCGTATCTGATTGATTCCGTGAAGCAACAAGTATTCCGTGAGAAAATGGGCATCCAGAGTCTAAAAAATGGCGAAATTCATGATTTTTGATAAGTATTGATCGGTGAGAGCAACGGAAAAAAATTTTAATATCTCAGGGATGTTAATACATTTTCTTGTCCCAAAAAAAAGGTGGGAAATAAGCGTATCTGATTGATTCCGTGAAGCAACAAGTATTTCGTGAGAAAATGGGCATCCAGAGTCCAAAAAATGGCGAAATTCATGATTTTTGATAAGTATTGGTCGGTGAGAGCAACGGAAAAAAATTTTAATATCTCAGGGATGTTAATACATTTTCTTGTCCCAAAAAAAGCTGGGAAAGAAGCGTATCTGATTGATTCCGTGAAGCAACAAGTATTTCGTGAGAAAATGGGCATCCAGAGTCTAAAAAATGGCGAAATTCATGATTTTTGATAAGTATTGGTCGGTGAGAGCAACGGAAAAAAATTTTAATATCTCAGGGATGTTAATACATTTTCTTGTCTCAAAAAAAGCTGGGAAATGAGCGTGTCTGATTGATTACGTGAAGCAACAAGTATTTCGTGAGAAATTGGGCATTTAGAGTCTAAAAAATGGCTAAATTCATGATTTTTGATAAGTATTGGTCGGTGAGAGCAACGGAAAAAAATTTTAATATCTCAGGGATGTTAATACATTTTCTTGTCCAAAAAAAGCTGGGAAATAAGCGTATCTGATTGATTGCGTGAAGCAACAAGTATTTCGTGATGAAACGGGCATTCAGAGTCCAAAAAATGGCGGAATTCATGATTTTTGATAAGTACCGGTCGGTGAGAGCAACTGAAAAAAATTTTAAAATCTCAGGGATGTTAATACATTTTCTTGTCCCAAAAAAAAGCTGGGAACAAAGCGTATCTGATTGATTCCGTGAAGCAACAAGTATTCCGTGAGAAAATGGGCATCCAGAATCTAAAAAATGGCGAAATTCATGATTTTTGATAAGTACCGGTCGGTGAGAGCAACTGAAAAAAATTTTAATATCTCAGGGATGTTAATACATTTTCTTGTCCCAAAAAAAGCTGGGAAATAAGCGTATCTGATTGATTCCGTGAAGCAACGAGTATTCCGTGAGAAAATGGGCATCCAGAGTCCAAAAAATGGCGGAATTCATGATTTTTGATAAGTACCGGTCGGTGAGAGCAACGGAAAAAAATTTTAATACCTCAGGGATGTTAATACATTTTCTTGTCCCAAAAAAAGCTGGGAAATAAGCGTATCTGATTGATTCCGTGAAGCAACAAGTATTCCGTGAGAAAATGGGCATCCAGAGTCTAAAAAATGGCGAAATTCATGATTTTTGATAAGTATTGATCGGTGAGAGCAACGGAAAAAAATTTTAATATCTCAGGGATGTTAATACATTTTCTTGTCCCAAAAAAAAGGTGGGAAATAAGCGTATCTGATTGATTCCGTGAAGCAACAAGTATTTCGTGAGAAAATGGGCATCCAGAGTCTAAAAAATGGCGAAATTCATGATTTTTGATAAGTATTGGTCGGTGAGAGCAACGGAAAAAAATTTTAATATCTCAGGGATGTTAATACATTTTCTTGTCTCAAAAAAAGCTGGGAAATGAGCGTGTCTGATTGATTACGTGAAGCAACAAGTATTTCGTGAGAAATTGGGCATTTAGAGTCTAAAAAATGGCTAAATTCATGATTTTTGATAAGTATTGGTCGGTGAGAGCAACGGAAAAAAATTTTAATATTTCAGGGATGTTAATACATTTTCTTGTCCCAACAAAAGCTGGGAATAAAGCTTATCTGATTGATTCCGTGAAGCAACAAGTATTTCGTGAGAAAATGGGCATCCAGAGTCTAAAAAATGGCGCAATTCATGATTTTTGATAAGTATTGGTCGGTGAGAGCAACGGAAAAAAATTTTAATATCTCAGGGATGTTAATACATTTTCTTGTCCCAAAAAAAGCTGGGAAATAAGCGTATCTGATTGAGTCCGTGAAGCAACAAGTATTTCGTGAGAAATTGGGCATTTAGAGTCCTAAAAATGGCGAAATTCATGATTTTTGATAAGTATTGGTCGGTGAGAGCAACGGAAAAAAATTTTAATATCTCAGGGATGTTAATACATTTTCTTGTCCCAAAAAAAGCTGGGAAATGAGCGTATCTGATTGATTACGTGAAGCAACAAGTATTTCGTGAGAAAATGGGCATCCAGAGTCTAAAAAATGGCTAAATTCATGATTTTTGATAAGTATTGGTCGGTGAGAGCAACGGAAAAAAATTTTAATATCTCAGGGATGTTAATACATTTTCTTGTCCCAAAAAAAGCTGGGAAATGAGCGTATCTGATTGATTACGTGAAGCAACAAGTATTTCGTGAGAAAATGGGCATCCAGAGTCTAAAAAATGGCGAAATTCATGATTTTTGATAAGTATTGATCGGTGAGAGCAACGGAAAAAAATTTTAATATCTCAGGGATGTTAATACATTTTCTTGTCCCAAAAAAAGCTGGGAAATGAGCGTATCTGATTGATTACGTGAAGCAACAAGTATTTCGTGAGAAATTGGGCATTTAGAGTCCAAAAAACGGCTAAATTCATATTTTTTGATAAGTATTGGTCGGTGAATGCAACACAAAAAAAATTTTAATATCTCAGGGATGTTAATACATTTTCTTGTCCCAAAAAAAGCTGGGAAATGAGCGTATCTGATTGATTACGTGAAGCAACAAGTATTTCGTGAGAAATTGGGCATCCAGAGTCTAAAAAATGGCGAAATTCATGATTTTTGATAAGTATTGGTCGGTGAGAGCAACGGAAAAAAATTTTAATATCTCAGGGATGTTAATACATTTTCTTGTCTCAAAAAAAGCTGGGAAATGAGCGTATCTGATTGATTACGTGAAGCAACAAGTATTTCGTGAGAAATTGGGCATTTAGAATCTAAAAAATGGCTAAATTCATGATTTTTGATAAGTATTGGTCGGTGAGAGCAACGGAAAAAAATTTTAATATTTCAGGGATGTTAATACATTTTCTTGTCCCAACAAAAGCTGGGAATAAAGCTTATCTGATTGATTCCGTGAAGCAACAAGTATTTCGTGAGAAATTGGGCATTTAGAGTCCAAAAAATGGCAAAATTCATGATTTTTGATAAGTATTGGTCGGTGAGAGCAACGGAAAAAAATTTTAATATCTCAGGGATGTTAATACATTTTCTTGTCCTAAAAAAAACTGGCAAATAAGCGTATTTGCTTTGTCGGGTGCTACCCGTTTTTATCTTTTTCTATTGCTTTTTTACTTCAAAAAGTCACCAATTCTAGTGTAATTTGCAAGCAATCGTCTCGATTGTCTGCGTCTCGCACTCTCTCTCTCTCGCGCGCGAAAGGCGTTCGCCAACGCGTTTGAAAGGGATTTTCGGTCAGTTTTCGTCGTGGGTGGCGAACCGGGAGGTGCGCGTTCACGCTCCTGGTGTTTTTTTAGTAACAAAAGTGATTAGTTGTGTCGGCATAAGTTGGTCTTTTAGATTTTGGTAGATTTTTATAGGTTTCTTAAGATTGTATAGGTTTTTTAGTGTTTTTTGTAAGAGCACGGGTGTGCTATTACGAGTAATTGTGTTTCCTTGTGATTTCTAGCTCAAATTGAGTTTCTGGTTTTAAAATTCAATAAATTTTGAGTAAGATAAGAAATTGCTTGTATTATTCTGAACTTTTCCTCTCGAATTCATCGTGTTTATCGTCGTTGTGTTCTCTTCGTTTTCCGTGAACGTCGCTGCGTTCGTTGAGGTTTGTTTCTGGATTTTTCAGATAAAAACACGTACTTGTACGTAACAAATCACCGTTATCACTGGTGAGGCGAAGCTAGCTGGTGATAATAGGTGATTCAGTGCGTCTCTAGTTTGCTAGCGCTGCTGTGAGCTAGAGTACGTATCTGACTTGGGGGCCGAACCGGGCATGCATGTGCTTGCCCAAAAGAATGACACGATTTCGGTTGATGCCGTTCAATTACTTGCGCAAAATCCGTTGCCTGGGTACCATGGACCTCCATTGAAGGAGACATTTCTGGTTTTGGGAAGGTGTCCAACGATGAAATTGTGGATTACTGAGATAGTTGGATGGAAAGAGCCGTTTGACTTCTTCTGTGCCACGCTCCTGCAAGAAACTCTGGGCGACGATTTGTTCCAATGTAAAACGACAAAAGTGATGGCCCTACCCGGAGTTAATATGACCAAAGTAAAGCTGACACATCCAAATTTGGATAAATGGCTGAAAAAGGAAGATGCCATACAGCAATTGACCGAATGGTCCACTGAGGAGAATGCATTGGTGGACATGTTGGTGCTGATTGTACCATACAGTGGAAAAGATGAAGATAAAGATGAGTGGCAAGATATTGTAGACGCTGTCCCAACTTCCACTCATCTCGTGTTGCTACCGATGTGTCTGGAAATATCAGACTATGCTGGTGTGGATGCGTTTGTCACAAACTTTGGAATGTTAAAAAGAATGGACGGAACACTGCAAATGGTAAATCCTGATGATACTGTTGGTTCTGCGAAGAATCAAAAGTTAGTGAACGTTGCTTGCCAATGGACTACAGAACAGTACTGGACAAAAATTGGCGAATTAATGACATCAAGAGATATCAAAGTTGCGAAAATGGAATTCCCGAAAGGTGAAGATGTCACAAAGGCTATTCCGGAACCTCAAGGACTACTCCGTGCTGGAACCTTGGCTCAATTCGTTGCACCCGGAACTTCAGGAGGAGGTGTGGCTACATCTCCAGGATCTCTTCATACTACAAGATCGACGACATTTTCGCCATATGCCAGACCGAATACAATGAAGTATGTCAAGCCCAGAGGAGGAAGAAGACATGATTGGAATGGGCACTATTGAAGGGGAATGTTGTCACCGAGCATTAATGTATTATAATTCCTTTGTGTTTTATTAATTTATTTTCCTTTTTTTGTTTGTTTGTTGACACTAATTAGATGAGCATTCTTTGCTAGTAGCGTAGTTTTTAAAAGAGTAAGGTGCTCAATTGTGTAGTGATTGAGTAAAATTGTGTAAAGATATTAGACCCCTGTTGTACTTCCCCACCCAATATATAATGAGCTTTATCATATTTTCGATCTTAGCCCCCATATCTAGTCCCCCCATTATAGTCCCTATTGTTAGCAGTTTATTGTAAAATTGAGTTAGTTAGATGCCAACACAGTGCCACTTAACTATTCATTTAGTCAGATATCCTTATGGACACGACGTGCCAAAAGGAAGGGACTTAAAAAGAAGGTAGATGTCGGGTGCTACCCGTTTTTATCTTTTTCTATTGCTTTTTTACTTCAAAAAGTCACCAATTCTAGTGTAATTTGCAAGCAATCGTCTCGATTGTCTGCGTCTCGCACTCTCTCTCTCTCGCGCGCGAAAGGCGTTCGCCAACGCGTTTGAAAGGGATTTTCGGTCAGTTTTCGTCGTGGGTGGCGAACCGGGAGGTGCGCGTTCACGCTCCTGGTGTTTTTTTAGTAACAAAAGTGATTAGTTGTGTCGGCATAAGTTGGTCTTTTAGATTTTGGTAGATTTTTATAGGTTTCTTAAGATTGTATAGGTTTTTTAGTGTTTTTTGTAAGAGCACGGGTGTGCTATTACGAGTAATTGTGTTTCCTTGTGATTTCTAGCTCAAATTGAGTTTCTGGTTTTAAAATTCAATAAATTTTGAGTAAGATAAGAAATTGCTTGTATTATTCTGAACTTTTCCTCTCGAATTCATCGTGTTTATCGTCGTTGTGTTCTCTTCGTTTTCCGTGAACGTCGCTGCGTTCGTTGAGGTTTGTTTCTGGATTTTTCAGATAAAAACACGTACTTGTACGTAACAAATCACCGTTATCACTGGTGAGGCGAAGCTAGCTGGTGATAATAGGTGATTCAGTGCGTCTCTAGTTTGCTAGCGCTGCTGTGAGCTAGAGTACGTATCTGACTGCTTGATTCCGTGAAGCAACAAGTATTTCGTGAGAAATTGGGCATTTAGAGTCCAAAAAATGGCGAAATTCATGATTTTTGATAAGTATTGGTCGGTGAGAGCAACGGAAAAAAATTTTAATATCTCAGGGATGTTAATACATTTTCTTGTCCCAAAAAAAGCTGGGAAATAAGCGTATCTGATTGATTCCGTGAAGCAACAAGTATTTCGTGAGAAATTGGGCATTTAGAGTCCAAAAAATGGCGAAATTCATGATTTTTGATAAGTATTGGTCGGTGAGTGCAACAGAAAGAAATTTTAATATCTCAGGGATGTTAATACACTTTTTTGTCCTAAAAAAAGGTGGGAAATAAGCGTATCTGATTGATTGCGTGAAGCAACAAGTATTTCGTAAGAAATTGAGCATTTAGAGTCCAAAAAATGGCGAAATTCATAATTTTTGATAAGTATTGGTCGGTGAGAGCAACGGAAAAAAATTTTAATATCTCAGGGATGTTAATACACTTTTTTGTCCTAAAAAAAGCTGGGAAATAAGCGTATCTGCTTGATTCCGTGGAGCAACAAGTATTTCGTGATGAAACGGGCATTTAGAGTCCTAAAAATGGCGAAATTCATGATTTTTGATAAGTATTGGTCGGTGAGAGCAACTGAAAAAAATTTTAATATCTCAGGGATGTTAATACATTTTCTTGTCCCAAAAAAAGCTGGGAAATAAGCGTATCTGATTGATTCCGTGAAGCAACAAGTATTTCGCGAGTAATTGGGTATTTAGAGTCCACAAAATGGCGAAATTCATGATTTTTGATAAGTATTGGTCGGTGAGAGCAACGGAAAAAAATTTTAATATCAGTAGTGAATATTCGAAAAATTGTGCCCCATTTCATTTTCCGAAAAATTGTGCGCCTCCTCCGTGAAGGCCAAGGAGGGGGGTAGTAGGTGAGGGGGTCGGGATGGATGGTCGGGGGATGGATGACGTCATGTGGTAGGTATCCTTAGTGTGGGTCGGAGAATCGGAAAATCGGAAAGCCCGAAAATCCGAAAGTCCGAAAATCTGAAAATCTGAAATTTTGTCTGAAAATTAATTTTTTCAATTTTTTCGTTTTTTCGTCGAATATAATGTAGTTTTTACGCTGATCATCGTGGTGACATTCATTTTTTCTCTAGATGATGATAAAGATTGATAACTACTGATAAGAAAATTTTATTTCAGAGTTGTATGAAACTTGGAGGTGTTGCATAACTTTTCATGCTCGTCACTATGGTGATATTCCTTATCACTGATAACAGCTGATAAGAAATTATGCTCACGGATCTTGCTCATTTTTACAGGGTATACTATATTTGACATGGGGAATTGAATGATGATATTCTTATCACTGATAACAACTGATAAGAAATCATGCTCACGGATCTTGCTCATTTTTGCAGGGTATACTAATCTTGGTGCGTACATTTCAATGGTGCTCTTCAATATCACTGATAACAACTGATAAGAAAATGTGCACACGAATCTTGCTCATTTTTTCAAGTTTCCATATTTGCGCACAATGTGCACCAAAATACAGGAAAATGTGTTAACAATTTGTGAATAATGTCTTTCCATTTTGTCTTTCTATCGAAAACCGACCAAAATGACATCTCGCCTACCTTGGTTTTCCGAAACCGACTAAAATGACACCAATCCTCCCTACTCCGTCTCGGCAACCGACCAAAATGACATCTCACCCTACCTTGGTTTTCCGGAACCGACTAAAATGACATCTTCCCCCCCCCTTCTTGGTTGTTCTAGGCTAACCGATTAAAATGACACTATAGGACCCTGATTCTTGTGGGGTTGGTAAAATCAAAAGATCAAAAGATCATCACAGTTTTTAGTAGGAAGGAGAATGATTTTCAACAATTTAGTTTTTACACTGAAAAAAAGACACAATTTTTTCAAAATTTGAAATGAAAACAATTCTAAGAAAAGGGGGGCTTTATATTGCTCGCTACCCCATTCCTACCAATAAAAACCGGTTTTGAATTCGAAAATGTTTTTAAATCGGCGGCTTGATATTCAAAAAGGATGTGACCTAGATTAGGATATGACCTTGACGGAAGACCAATTATAGCACAGTCGCGAAACTTGTGCGGAGAGACTTAGAGATACCGTATGATTCCGGAAAAACAAGTGACGTCATCGTTTTTGGTATGTTTGTACTAGTGAGAAAAAAAACACCTTTGAATATAACACTTTTTTTATTATTCTTCAATTTTAAGCAGACCAGTATCCGGGGTTGATTCATGTTTGCGTTTGAGATGAGGAAGCTCCTAGTGGAAGAAATGGCTACGACGTTGTGCATTGAGATTTTCACGACAAATTCTACATAGATTGAGCACTGAAAAATAAAACTTACAAATAGAATCAGTCAAAAAACGATAACTAGTTTTTCACGATCATCATCATCAACCGGGACTGTTTCTTCGCTCAAACCGAAAACATTAGACTCTGGCGATCAACTGGTGATTATTCTCTTGTTTGATATTACCGTTTTTTTCTTTTGTTCGGAAATTCAAAAGTAGGATAAATGTTTTTAACATGAAAACTTGATTTGTAAACTGTCACCTTATAATTAGGATGGCGCTAAAGCATCCTGAAAAGGGGGACATCTTGACATGCGTTGACATGCACTGACAGGTGGATAATTGGTTTAAATACCCCCTCCCTGTGAACAAGAAAGTTGAATAAAAAGTCATCCGAATATTGAAAACACTTTTTAAAAATGTCTTATCAACACGAATTTCATTTCGACGCCCCAGAAGATATCATTGGTGATATTGAAGAATTTGCTATTATTAATTCGACAAATGAAGAAAATGGTATGTTTCTTTTTTATTGTTTTTTTTTTTTTTGAATCAGAAATATTTTAGAATCGTTCCAAGATTATGAATCTCATCATTCTGAACTTTCTACACTTTCCGAGACTGTTACGCAATCTGAACCTCTTGCACAATCTGAACAACAGATTTCCTCTAGTGCAAATTGTGAGTCATAATATGAATCATTTAAATTCAAAAAAAAAAACAAAAATTTAGGGCCCGAAAAAGAAGAAGAAGATTTTATACCCGACGGTCAGGGTCTCGACGGGCAAGGTTTTTACCAAACTCTTAAAAGGAACGAAACAAAGAGTAAGGAAAACGACGATAAAGAAGAAGATTTTTTTCAATCAATAGCATCGGTTAAGGATTTGTATCGTATTCAATGTAAGTTTTTCAATTTTTTTCTTTTGTTTTAAAGTAAAAAAAAACTTTTAGACGGTGCCGGAACGGATCGTTCCTTCCGACAGTCTGCTTCTCCTCCTCGCTCTTCACAATCGTCTACTGCTCGTCCTTCCTCTCCACAGTCGCCTGCTGCTCATTCTTCTTCTTCTCAATCTGACGAATCCCCTCCATCTTCGCCCGTTCCTTCAACATCGACGGCTCCACCACCTCCACCACGTCGAAAAACTGCAAAAAGAAAGTTATTCCCGTCTTCACAAGAGCTGGCATACTTGGAGAGATATGCGGACATTGTCCTGCCGCAAAAGTCAATGTTTAGGAGGCTAAATTTGGAAACGATAAAGCTCCCCCCAACGCAAATAACACTAAAAAACCTCGACCAGCTCCCACCAAACACAACTCTGGACGATCACACTGGCAAGGTCTTTGATATTTTTCTTAGAAGGATACTGCGTGATTCTGGAGGAAACTTAAAAAGCACAAAGTTTTGGCTAAAGTAAGTTGTGTTAAAATTTGAGGAAAAACTATTATTGTTTTAGTTTACGGCACCCTGGATATAACAAGCCCGATGGTTTTTGGATTATGCATCAAACGTATCCAATGGCTGATGGACATTTCATCATCAATTCGTTTGCGGGGCACTCGCAATCACGGAAAGAACTAAAAATTGATGAAACTCTTGTATTGAGCATGAAGATATTCGAAAGAGATAGAAATGCAATGTCAGGAAGAGGAAAACCTCCAAAAATGTCTCTAGGAGCCCAAGTATTGGTATGTTTTTTCAAAGAAATTGTTTCTTATTAACAGATTTAGGATAAATTCAATGTGACGGGAGCAGTAGTCGGAGATAGTCACTGTCTCCCCAAAGCATTGGCCATCGGAAAGCTATACAGTGATATGCAAAATGAGAAAGATAAGGATGCGAAAAAGTCATTATTCAACGAATATCGCAGCTTGACTTTGAAAAGGGTGAGTATTCAGTAAAATAATCTCTTTTAAACAACAAAAACGTCACTTTCCAGAGAACAATCCAACATCGTTCAAACAAACAACTAGAGATGGCCAAGAAACTTTTAACTGATGCTCAAATGGATCCGTCCAAAGGAACACATAGCCTAGAAGATTTTGATAAACTAGCCGATTATCTCAAAGATTATAACATTCAGCTATGGGTGCGAGATGGGGACACTCGTGTACCGATAGAGTACAAAAACAAAAACCCGGACGGACGTGGCTACATTGGAATATACTACGAAGACGAACACTATGATTTTGCCAAGCCGACAATAGCCGACTGGGGAGCGAGGTCTGCTGGCTTCAAAATCTTTCAAAAAATACGGTTCATAGTTTTTCAGGTATTGTAAAAATTGCCACACTATTGTTTATAAGGATCACGATAAGAAATGTAGAGCCAAATGTGCTAGATGTGGGATGCTGGGGTGCAACTCCGAGAGAGGCCCGGATTCATTTTACTGCGAAGATTGCAATATTCATTTCCTCACTCAAAAATGCTACGACGCTCATCTTCAAAAAAGATCAGGAAGTGCATTGCCATATTGTGAATTGTTTGAAAAGTGGGTTTGTTCGCTTCAACTTGTTTTTCGTAACTTTAACTTTTACAGATGTAAGGATTGTTTCAAAATTTATAAAAAATCGAGAAATCCTGAGATCAAGCACGAGTGTTATGCTTCAGAATATTGCCCAGTCTGTTTGAAGTTCAGAAGAAAGAACCACGAATGTATTCACGGAAAGCCACTAGAGACTACAAGGAACAGGATGATGGCGAAACAAGAAGAATGGTCAATGGTTATCTATGATTTTGAATCAGTTGTGGTGGAAAGCGACAAGGATGGAGGTATATACTTTTAGATGAGAAAACATATTTTTAAAAACTTTTTCAGAGTTTATCATTGAAGGAGTCGCCCACAACGTCAATCTTGTGGCATACAAGATTGTATGCAACAAATGTTATGGAAAAGAATGCAAACAATGTGGAATTCTAGACTACTTTTCATATAAAACAATCAATGGAGAAAATGGTTCTGTGGTGGATGAATTCGTCAATTTTCTTTCAAAGGATCCACGACTGAAAAATGCGTACATTATTGCGCACAATGGAGGAAAGTGAGTGTTTTTTAAGAAAAAAAATTAGGCATGTTCAATTCTTTTCAGCTATGATCACATATTCCTCCTCACAGCCATGGCTAAGAAATTTGATTCCTCGCCAGGGTTTATCGCCACAGGCTCAAAAGTCATCAACGCGACCATCAACATTGGCAAGAACAATACTCTGGTATTTCGTGATTCGGCTCGGTTCATGCCAATGAAACTGAGCGATATGCCTTCGGCATTTGGTTTGCCTACTCAGGATAAGGGTCAATTCCCTTACGAGTTGAACCATTCTGAAAACTATGGAAAGAAATGGCCAACCCTACCCCCGATGGAAAAATATCGTCCAGAATACAAGGCTGAGAAGGAGAGGAAAAGTTTCGAGGAATGGTACGAGCAAAACAAAGACACAGAGTTCGACTTTGACGAACAAATCCTCGCTTATTGCAAGAACGATGTGAAAATACTCACAGAAGCTGTGTGTGAATACATGAAGGTAATTTTCTTTTTTGAAAACTTTAAGTTTTGAAATTTTTTTAGACTTGTCAATCCATGTTCAACGGATGGAATCCGTTTATACAAGCCAGCACAATAGCAAGCTACATTATGTTTGTGCTCAAATATGATCACATCCCGGAAGGAACTGTAGGATACATCCCCGAAAACGGGTTCCCCGTGAGGAACAATTCAGAATTTGCACTCAAGTATATACGATGGCTGGAGAATTCGGACGCTAATCTAAAGTTGAAACACGCACTTCGAGATGGAGAACAAAAGATTGAAGTCGATGGAAAGAACTATTTTGTTGATGCGTATGATGAGAAAAATAAGGAGATTTACGAGGTAACGAGTTGAGGTGTTTTGAAACTAATTTGACTTTATAGGTAAATGGATATCTCTACCACGGCTGCAAATACTGTTTCCCTGCCAGAGATGCTCCGTGTCCAAAGAGGAAAGATTACACAATGGACGCGTTATACCAGCAGACTAAAGCTCGTAAGCTGGCATTGGAACAGGCAGGGTACAAAGTTAATGTTGTTTGGGAGTGCGATATTAGGACAGAGTTGAGAAGTAACACGGAAATGTCCAATTTTTTCAAATCGGTAAGATTTTGAATAGAAAAGGAAAAAAGTAAATTTATCGAGAAATTACAGTGCCGCCATGCGACCCAACTCAGACCACGCCAAGCAATGTACGGAGGGCGTACGCAGGCCTTCCAATCATTCGCTGCCGCTAACGATGTTCAAACCTTGGAATATTATGACTACTGCTCAGTCTATCCGTGGGTGAATATCAAGGGAACTTCGTACCCAATAGGTCAGCCTATTCGCATAACAGAAGATTTTGAACCATCAAACCTGGCGAAAATCCTTTACAGAGGTGAGAATTTATAAATTTTCGGGAAAAGGAAAAGTAGTATTTAGGACTCGTTTTCTGTGATATTCTACCTCCAAAAGACCTATGCATCCCTGTCCTACCATACCGTGATAGTGGAAAACTTCATTTTCCGCTATGTCGATCCTGTGCCGAAACCAAGAACCAAGGAAAATGTGATCACAAATTGGTTTCTGAGAGGTACCTCACAGGAGTATGGTGTACAGACGAACTACAGCTTGCGTTGGATAAAGGATACAAGATTCTTCGCTATCATGAAATATGGCATTGGCCAGAAAACAAGTGGTTCACTGGAGGATTCTTTGCGTCGTTCATGAAGCCTCTTCTAAAGCAAAAACATGAGGCATCAGGATGGCCAAGACCAAACATGACACACGCCGAGAAATTGAAACATATCGAGGATATCAAGAACAACGATGGTGTCGAAATTGAAATGGAAAAGGTTCAAAAGAACGCCGCTCTACGAAGTTTGGCCAAGCTGTTTTTGAACAGTACATGGGGTAAGATTTTTTTTGAAAAAGTGTGAAAAATGATCGAAATTGTTAAGGCAAATTTGCTCAAAAGCCTGGAAAATTGGAGACTAAACTAGTGAAAACCAAGGATCATGTAGCTATTGGGGAATTTTTGGATGAACCAGGATATGAACCAAAACGATTTGAAGAGTGGGATAGTGAACACGTGCTAATTTCAAGAAAACCAATGGAAAGTATGATGGAAACGTCTCCCTTCACAAATGTTGTGTATGGCGCACTGACGACTTCGGCCGCCCGTATTCACTTGTATAAGGCACTCGATCTTATCGGATCGGTTCGCCTCGTATACTGTGGTATGTGTTTGCCGACAAAAAAAAAATTGAAAATGTTTCACATTTTAGATACCGACTCGGTCATCTTCACTCAAGAGAAGGGAAAAGATCTCCTCGGAGATTTGAAAGGGGAGAGTCTCGGAATGATGACAAACGAGATACCCTCCGAATTTGAATTCACCGAGGCCCTCACCGTTGCTTCGAAGGTGTATGCAATGGAATGGAAAAACAAAGAGACGGGTGAGAAAGTTCACTATGTGAAAGCAAAGGGAATGACCCTGAACTCGGCCACGGCGGCGAAGGTGAACTATGAGACGATGAAGAAAATGGTATGTGCATTGAAAAAAAGGTAAAATGAGAAGGAATTGTGTTCTTTTATAGATGTTGGGGTACGTACAAAACCGTCAAGCGGAACCTCTGATTGGAGATCGGCTAATATTCAAGAGAGGCCCTAATATTCTGGACGACATCACCACGGAAAGACAACAAAAGCGACTTCGGCCGGTCACCGATAAAGGACGCTTTACAACAGAGGGTCACTTTGAACCATACGGGTTGATGGAAAAACAAGAAAATCTCGAGGAAGACTATGAATTTTAAATAGCTTTATTGCATTGAAAGAAATAAACATGTTTTTTTACAAATCTAAAACACTATCAGCATCAATCCAAGAATCAAATTCGGGTCCATAGCCTTCCCATCGAACCTTGTGTCGTCGTTTCCCTCTAAATGTGCGAGTTTCCAAAATCTTTTCAATTCTATAGACTGCGTCATCTCTATAGGTACACTTTGTCAACTCTCTAGTGTAAAAGACTCCCAAAACTTCTTCTCCATTGGTATCGACAATGTTATACGTTACTGGTTTGCCGGGAATCACTTTGCTTATAACATAAACTTCAGTAGTCCATCCTTGTTCATATCCCTTATCGAAATGTCCACGCTTTGCAGAGATTCTTACATGATCCCCCAAACGGAATTTGATCTTGGCCGAATCATCGGTAGGCATTGGAATTTTGAAATCTCCGTGTCTTACGTCAATTGGTCTTTTTCCAATCCCTCTGTTTATCGAATTATTTATCCCCGCTTCAACTTTGGGGAGTGCATCAATGTAGCGATGATTGTATTTTTGAGTCATGTATTTTGCAAGTCGTGTTTTTAAAGTTCGGTTAGCCCTCTCCACAACAGCACATTTCAGTTCACTTTTCGGGGAGTAGTGGTTAATGTAATTTTTCTTGAACAATTGTTGCACATTGGAATTGTAAAACTCTTTTCCGTCATCACTGTATACATTAACAGGATTACATCCCATTTCCTTGAATATTTCTTCGAGGGCCTTTACAACCACAACCCCGCTTTTGGACTTTAGAGGTTTTGCAAAGAGACGTCGGGAGTAAATGTCTATGCATGTGAGAAGAAAAGTGATACCATCGTTTTGAGATTTGTACTTTGACATATCGGCAAGGTCGATTTGCAAGTCACTAAACAGACCAGCAGCCCAAGTCTTGAGACGAGGAAACCGTTTCCGGTTTGGACGGTGAAGGGTGAAAGACTCCAAATCTTCCAAAACTTTTTCCACTTTTTCATACTTTAGATTTGGAAAGCGAGGTTTTAAAAACTTTAGAATATTGGCAACTGAGGAATATGCACATGGGTTATTTTCGTTAGTATAGGCATCTTTAATAGCAGCCTCCATAATATAGACAGTTTGAGGAAATTTTTGTGACTTTTTATAGTTTCCAAAGTCTACAATAGATTCGAGAACCAGCAGGAGCAGAAACACCAGAACCTCTCATAGTTCTTCGTTTTTTGGTCGTACTCTGTTCTTCATCGTCTCCTACCCATTTTCTTTTGGACAAAGTTCTGGAAACTGGACGTGGAGGGTTTGGTAATTCGTCCTTTTTCTTCTTCTTATTCTTTGGCTTCTTTGCTTTCTTCGTTGATTCATCGATTACTTCTCTTTTAATCTCTGCTTTGATCGGTTTCTCTTTTTTCACAGTGGTAGGAAACTCGGTTTAAATCTCTTTTTTGATCAGATTTGGAATTTCTTTTTTGATTTCCGTTTTGATCTCAGTTTTGATTTCTTTTTTGATAGGTTTCGTTTCCCTAGGCTCCTTTTTGATAGTTTCCTTTTTGATATTCTCCTTTTTGATAGTTTCCTTTTTTATGCCAATCTCCTTCTTTAGTTCCTTTTTAATCTCCTTTTTCATCTCCGTCTTGAAATCCTTCTTGGTTGATGACACTTTTTTGATTCGACTTTTTTCAGCAGAATGTTGCAACGAAGGTGGTTCGATGGGCATGTCTATCACTGGTTCAACCATTTCTACAACCGGTGGCTCTACATATGGTCTTGCCTCCATTTTCCTTTTTGAAACTTCAAACCGTCTTTGTGCTCGAGATGGGATAGCATACGGGGCAAAGCGGTTACCATTAGGAGTATGAAAATTTCGCATTGGTCCTGGATAACTTGTAGGATTGTATGGTTCACGTGGTGGATGGTGTTGTTCAGGCATATCTGGCTTTTCATCTTTGGGGACAAGCAACACATTACCGTCGGGTAATAACATTTCAGCATCGTCATATTTCATAGGTGGCTGTGGTGGAGGTGGAGGTTGAGACGCCGCCGCTGCTGCTTGTTTCTTCATGTTTTGATCCAAAATTTCCAGCATTTCAGGAGTTACAATTGCCAATTCGGGGTGATGACGTATCCGGTATAGTAAATCTTGGTAAAATCGACACTTTTCGTGATCATCAAGACTGGGGTCATTCAACATTTGCTCCAAGAAGCGTTTTGCAGATTCAGTAAAAGAACCATCTTCGAAAGGGACAATGTGATACTTTCTGACAAGTTTCATTGTCGAAGTTTTGTGGCGATTAAAGCAGGGACAATGAATGAAATCAACTGGGTTCTTGAAAGCTTAAATAGTATTCTCCTCGCTTCTTCGATATTCTTTGTACGAGAAAGTGTGATCAATTGTGAATGAACTGGACGTAAAATTGAAACTTCTCTGGCACTCAGAGGAATATTTTTAGAGTTTAGGAGATTGTAAACAATCTCTACGAGAATATTAATTTGCTTTGAATCTGCACAGCGAATAGCACTCTTGTTAGTTTTCAACACTTTATTCAGAAAATCGGAATGAATAATCAATTGAGCAGACATATTTTAACAAATGAGACACAATCAAAGACTTATATAGGGACGTGAGCCACAGGGTACTCGTTGGAAAAATCAGACAGGATGCGCATATACTCGTGGGAAAGAGGATCATTGTTGATGAGCATTGCACGATATGGTTCAGACATTATGTCTTGATAGGCCTCGTATGCTCCTCTCCATTTATCTCCAAACTGTTGAACCAACAAGTTTTTTACTTGGGCAGCATCGGATAGATTTCTCATCAGAATTATATACGTACTGTTGTTTCTTGTTGTAGGAGGTAAAGCAAACGCAGACTGGACCAAGTTTAAAATTGCACAATTCAAGTGATGAGCATAGACACAAAACAAGTCGTTCAATAAATGAAGAGATTTCTTGTCTCGCGCGAAAAAATTCATCAAATCATCACAGATTACGACATTGTTCTTATCCTTGTGTTTTTTCAGCAGTTCCACATCGGGCATACCTTCGATAGCACGGAGATTGGGTAAATGACGAGGTATCCCAGGCGTATCAACCCCATAGAACCAGAAAATGTTGTCAATGGGGGTATCAAAAGCAGTGTCTATATTTTCAATGATTCTTCGTAAAAGAGTAGTTTTTCCCGATTGTGTAGCGCCAATAATTGTAGTTTGACTAGGGAAACGAAAAGTAAAACCAGACATGTTTATTTTTAGATAGAGAAAAACAAATGGGGTATTTATACTGCCTGCATTTCCGTATACTTTTTTTTTTCTTTGAAAGTTTTGAAGTTTCGTAAATGAACACAAAAACAGAGATTATGATCATTCCGATAATGTAATTGAAAAAGTCGTGTGTCCATTTTATATCATCATTCAATTCGACTTTTTCTTGATTTCCAACAGGTACATAGTCTGGTACTGCAAAGATGAGAAGACGCTTATAACGGCGCGGATCGACCTGTGCCAAAGTTGTTTCGTTTGTGGAAATTACTCCGTTCGAATGAAGAACCGTCAATATTCCATCAACAACATTAAAATCACGGACATTGTTTACACGAAAACATGGACTAGGGTTTTGATTCGAAGAATTTTGAGACAATTTCAGTATATCCTGGCCTCGCAGTACGTAGATTTGGTGCTGCACATGATCAAAAGCAAACTTTTCCAATGGTTGATGAATCATTGTGACTTGTTTTCCTTGAACACGATATAGTCGGTATTGACAGTGCATTAGCATATCGTTTGAAGAAATTATATCAAATGTGCAATCTTCATTGGCTACATGTAGACTTCTAGTATCATCCACAATTGTTTCTTCAAACTTGTAAAAGGTTCTCATCAGCGGTTTTCCAAAACAGTCATATCCATAAAAGTTTCCATAAAAGTTTGTTTCCAGAGGTAGATTAAGGTCACTGAAGCGCTGAGGGGGATCCGTCTTTGTGAACACGGACAATGAAAACAATCCTGATAGATTTAGAAGAAATAGGACAAGGTTTCTCATTGTTGAAAAGATGGAAAAAAAAGCTACTACTTTCAAGTATTTATACTACGCGGACGGCTATATAAGGACCTCTATTGTATTCCTCTTTTCATACAATGGACGACTTTTACGTCACTCTCCCATCGTCTGTTAAAAGTTCACAATTCGAAAACACTTCTTCCCGCCATGTCACCCGGCTACCTGAAGTCTTGAGTTTGGATAGCGAAAGAGAAAAATATTCTGTAGCTGTTACCGATATTATTTATCCCCATTCCTTTCTAAACGTTGGTCGCCCACTCGACTATTGGATTCATTTCAAACCACATCTAAATAGACCTCCGGTCCATGTGTGAAGGCGCCGCTCCTTGAGGGCCTTCTATTTCTCAACCTTTATCTTGAACTCGGGTTCCATATGTATATATAGGGTTTATTAAGTAGAATAATGCGAGAGTAAATAATAAAGAATGGGACTAGCATTCTAGCCTGAGTATAAACCAGGCCCAGAAGAGAGTCTTCTAGGCCGGGCCTAACTACGGTCACAGATAGACCTCAAGCCATCCTGCTAGACTAACTAACCAGGGCTCCGTCCCCACCCGGAGGGAAAAGGGGCGGAGTCCAAGTGTGTGCCAAGCGTCCTGAGTGGCGCGGGTGCCAGAGTATGGTGGGACATGAAGGAGAGGGACCAGACTCTTAAATAGAGTGTGGAGCCTGTCCGTTCACATCCCCCCCTGGAGAAAGATTTGGCGGTCCCTGCCACTTTTGGACTACATTTTCAAAGCTATAAATGGTTAAATATACAATATACTACTAGATTATAAAAGAATAAAAAGCAAAGCATATATATACTTATCAATTATTATATCCGATATAGTGTGTGCCATACATGGGCTGAGTGAATGGCATGGGTGGTACTTGGATTGGCATTGGACCATACTGCATTGGTTGGACACGCATTGGTTGTGGCATTTGTTGCATTTGTCCCATCATCTGCTGTTGTGGCATCCCAGTTCCTTGGCAATTGCATCCTGCTTGGTGATTTTTCGGGTGCATTTGTTGTGGCTGGACATGTTGTTGTTGTCTTCCTTGCCATGGACGGGCTGGTTTCCACTGCTTCTTCTTGTTTGGTCTCGGTCCATTGTTGTTGTCTCTTCTTTTCCAATCCCTCTTTTTACGGTCATCCCATGCCTTTCTTCGATTATCACGAATTGGACTTCTTCGGCGAACAACCGGGGAACGACGGCGAAACGAAATTCTTCCTGCCATTGAGCCTCTGGAAAATTAGAATTTGAATTCCCTCGCTTTGGCATCGAAAATTAGCAAGCGCGCTCTACTGCACTCTTCTTGCAATTATTTATTTTTAACGATTTTTCGGCGTTTCGTCGCGTTTTTCATCGATTTCCGTTCGTTTTTCGACTGAATTTATTCAAAACCACCTCGTATCTAATAACTTATCCTCCTTTTCCAGTAAAATCTCAAAAAAAATGGCGCCGCAGCGCACTTTCTTGTCGTCCTGCCCTTTTTCCTGTTCCCACCAAGGAACTTGTTTCTTGGAGGACGGAAAATCGATGTGCTTGTGCCGCGCTGGATTCGTTGGTGAGTATTGCGAGCAGGTTGTCAAGGAGACAACTACTGTCGTTGTCGAGACGGTTTCCGGTGCTGGATTCGGTATGCTGAATAAGTTTTCTCTCAAACCTGTAATCTCTTCTTTCAGCCGAAGTCTTCCTGGCCATCTTTTTCTTCGTTATCCTGTGTGGATTGGTCGTTGCCGGATACTACGTCGGAAAGAGCCGCGGGCTCTTTGGATTTGGAGGTGGAACCACTGACAAGTCGGACGGCGCCAATGGAGCACAAATTCGCTATTAAAAGAGGTTATTTCCGTTGAAGAGATTCGTAAAATTTTATTCTCCCCCTTTTTCATTCTCTAAAACTCTCAAAAATCCTCTGAATCTCTCACTTCTCTCTTCTGCTCCCCCAGAATATGATATCCGCTGGTATTCACTGATATTTGGTAACTCTTTGTGAGATTATCAGCAGAGTTTCGCATCAACTTATAAAAATAACAAGATCTCTCGAAAATTTACCAAATTTTGGCTGTTAAAGATATAATATTCTGTCATTCTCAACCTCTGCCAACTCTTTTTACTCTTGAATATCCACATTGTTACCCATTAATCATTTCATATGTCCGTTGTTGTTACATTACCGGTTTTCTAAGCATGCCGGTGTCTCATTCGAATCTCTTGTTGTTAAGTACTCGAATAAAAGGGTTAATTTTTCCTCAGCTCGTGTTGATTTTTTTTTCCTTTATTTTACCAGGTAATCCCTGTAAATCTCTTGCTAAACACTTTCAGTCAAACTTTTTCGAGCTTCTGCGAGATTTTCCACTTCAAACGTTTTCGCCGGAAGGAAATCAAAAATGTTGCGGTGGTGAGTATTTCTTTTTTTAAAAATTTCTACCGCTGTCGGGAAAAAAAAAATCCGGATGTTCCATCCGTAGACCCTTATGGTATGAGATTCGTAAATTCTCCGTTAATTCGGACAAAGAGAGACTGTAATCGTTTTCTAAGCCTTTACAGCTAGAATAATATTTATCTAATTGCTCTTAACGAGACTAATAATGAGGACATAAGAGGTAGTTGCATAGAATTGCATAGGCGAAGATACTTATTGCAAAAGCGAGGAATAAATGCTTTCCTACGTCTAGTTGGGGTTCTATTCGTCTCAAGAGTACAGTGTTAGCGAGGCTAGTGGGAGTAACAGGCCGGGTAGTATTTAATCGTCCAAATTGATTATCTCAAAATTCTTGGCGACTTCGTCGGTTGAATCCGGGACGACATCCATGAGACGCATTTCCTTTTCCAATCGCCGCTTTCTTTGTAATTTCCACACGGTAACTTGGATTTCCTCGATCTTTGTGTCGCATACCGGCGTCATCGTCGGTGCCTTTTCGTATTTCCACTCTTCCAGGGCTCGATCGCGCTCCTGCTGTCCCCTACGATGACCGTCCCAAAAGGCGGAGTATAACACCGTGAACCCTGACTGGGTCCACTGGAGTTCTACTTCCAACATTGTTGACTTGGGGGTCCTCTGAGATGGCTTCGGCAAAGCTTCCTTATTCGTGATGAATTGCTGTTGAATGAACAAGTGCTCCCAGATCCATTGTCCCGATTGTTCCTCGAATCGCGGGTAGAGGAGCGCACGAATCATCAATTCGCCTCGTAAATCGTGGCGCGAAAGTGGGAACCACTTAATTCCCACGTGGACAAAGGTCGGGTGAACATATTTCTCCTCAAATTCCGAGTTGGCCTCCGTTAGAATGTATTTTTCCGGAGAAAAGTGCGTGTCGCGCACGTAAACTCGTAAAAGGGTTCCGGCGGACAGATACAACGGCCCCTCCATCACAACCGGACGGTTGAAACGGGGGACGTAAAGGTGTCTATTGTCTTCCGCAATGAGTGGGAGCACCATTCCCACGAAGCAAGTCTCTTCCTTCTTCATAAGTGGGTTGATCGGCATCTTCAAAATATACTCTATTTTCGCGAACTGTTACTCTTAATTTTTCTCTCTTACTTACGCTTGTGACTACTTTTTGGGTTTTAATTCTCTAAGTATTTCACCGATCAATCGGGTATCTTTCTTAACATACTGGTTGCTCAGGATTTTTATAATTACTTATTTATTAAAATAACTAACTATTAGTAAACAATGTTGACAAGGTCTAGATAACTTTTTAAACTACGGGTACATGATCTCAAGCTTTAATACAGCAAATTAGAAATTAAATTTCTTAGTCGCAAACTCTTCTGAGGGCTAAACCCTTTCCCACTGGTTCCTTGGGCTGGGTTCTTTGGATGAACTTTTTACATCTATTTTTGTGGACTATTATATCCCTATACATTCCACTTCTCGTGGATCTGCCTTTCATCCTTATGGTCAGATTTGGTTCATCCACCTCAACTACGTCCCAAGGTCCTGAGAATTGATGGTTTAGTTTATCCGTTTTCCCATTTCTCAGCAAAACCTGATCTCCTACTACAAAGATAACATCGTTAATAGTTGGCTGAGCGTCATGAGCTGCATTTCTTTTCTTAGTTTTCCTAGAGATGTTCTTAGAACACACTTCTTTCAGTTTCTTTAGTCTTTCGGTCATTCTAGTCAGATATTCATTCGGTTTTTCTGCTTCCTTTCCTGTAGGGAGTGTATTTTTAAGAGGAGAGCCTGGTGTAAACGAATGAACTAATTGAAATGGACTAAACTCGGTAGTAGCATGTTTAGAGGTATTATACGCGTGTACCAATCGTTGTAGGTGCAAGTCCCATAATGTTTCTCCTGCATATGGGCGGAGAAGTGTTTCGATGGTCTGGTTAGACCTCTCAACTTGCCCATTTGCCGAATGATGGTACGCCGAGCTGACCTTATGTTCACAATTCCTAAGACTAAGAAAAGATTTTACTGCTTCTGACTGAAAGTTCCTTCCTTGATCCGAAACAAGAACTTTCGGTACTCCAAATCGAGCAAAAAGTCTGTCTGCAATGACTCCAATTGTTGTTATTGCCTTCTGATCACTCGTTGGTTCAGCAACAATAAACTTAGAAAAGGCGCAAGTAAAAACTAAAATATGTTGGTTCCCTCGACTAGTCATTGGAAGGGGTCCGACAAAATCACAGTGCACTCTTTCGAACGGTTGAGTGACTTCTGGAAAGGTGTGGAGGACTGCTTTGGTCCTTTTCTTAGCTGCATCCTTAGATTTCTGGCAGATCTCACAGGACTCGACCACTCGAGCTATAGCCCTATCCATATTTTGCCACGCTGCAATCTCCTTTACTTTATGAATAGTTTTGTCTCTACCCAAGTGGGCACCTTCTTCCAGAGATTCATGTATTTTTTCTGCAATACGGACCCCATATTCGCTATCCTTTGGTAAACAAATAATAGCTCTACCATCTATCTTCTGGTAAATTATTCCTTCCTCAGACAGGAAACTTTCCAACTTAGTTTTTACGTCACGTAAGTCAGCCACTTTCTCCTGCTCTGCTCTGATGGCCTGTCTATCCAAACCTTCCGGGAGGACAACATTCACATCGGCATTATCCTCTGATTCTTCCGGATGATTTCGGGATAGTGTATCAGCAACGATGTTTGCCTTTCCTGGTCTATACACAATTTCTACGTCAAATTCCTGCAGAACTATCTGATATTTCGCCAGTCTTCCTTGAAGATCTGTGCGATATAATAAAGACTTGAGTGGCGAGTGGTCTGTAATTACAGTAGTCTTCGCCCCATCGATATAAGGACGAAACTTTTTAACCGCAAAGATGAGACCTAGTGCCTCAAGTTCTATTGCTGGATAACGACGCTCATGCTTATTGTAAACGCGGGATGCATACGCTATAACCCTTAAATCAGTACCATCTTTGTTCTGAGCTTGGTGGAGAACTGCTCCGACTCCTTCTTTAGACGCATCAGTTTCAATAACAAATGGGAAACCTAGTTTAGGCGCTGCTAAAACTGGACTAGAAACAAGCGATAATTTTAGTTGATCGAACGCTTTTTGTTGATCCTCACCCCAGACAAAGCCTTGATCTTTCTTCGTTAGGTCGGTCAGTGGTTTGGCTACTGGCGAGAAGTCTCGAATGAATCGTCTGTAAAATGACGCCAGGCCCACAAACGACCGGACCTCCGTTACCGACGTGGGTCGGGGGTATTCGGAGATCGCTTTCGTTTTTTCGGGATCCGGGTGGATTCCCTTAGCTGACACTATGTAACCGAGAAATTTAATACGATCCTGCCCAAACTTTGCCTTTGATGGTTTTAATTTCATCCCTGACTCCGTGATAGCCTGAAGAACCTCTTCGATATCCTCCAGATGTCTGTCTGCCGTTCTCGATGTAATGATGATGTCATCGATATAGCAAAATACTCTTGCATGTAGAGCTCGGATCATTTGGTGCATGATCCGTTGGAATGTTCCTGGACTCCCTTTTAAACCCATCGGCATTCTTATGAACTCATGGACCCCTAGAAACGACGCGAACGCTGTTCGTTCACAATGTTCTTCTAAGAGTGGGATCTGGTGAAAACCAGAAGCGAAATCTAATGTAGTGTAAAAAGGGTTCTCTGCGGTGATGTCCAGAAGCTCTTGCAAATTTGGCAGAATAGATTGAACAGGTTCAGTTATGTTATTAATTTGCCTAAAATCAATACAGAATCTCCATGATTCTTTATCGGATTTTTGGACTAAAACTATAGGAGCCGAAAATGGGGATGAGGATTCTCTAATGATCCCTTGACTGAGCATCTCATTTATCTGCCTACTTACTTCGTCCCTTCTTTCGATTGGAACTCTGTAATTTCTCGGGGCAGGCATTTTTGCATCCTTAATGAAGTCTATTCTATGTCGGATTGGACCAGTATATTCTCCTAACCGTCCATCCGGTCCTACGAACGCTTCTGGATATCGGTCAATAATATCCTTAAGGCGGCTTTGCTGCTCAGTAGTAAAACAAGTCTTTTCCAGGTTAATTTCATCTGATGGTTTATAGTTTGGTGGGGTCTCCCGTGGCATTTGTGGAAGTTTCGCTGCCCAGTCCGCTTCTGGTGGAACGTAAGCTGTTTCCCAGGTGCGATCAAATGCCTGTGCTGTAGCGAGTGCTTGATCTTTATAGAGACGTATTGTCGTAGCTGATGGGTTGCAGACTTGGAGCATGGTTCTCCCTTGTTCATCTGCTGTGACTACTGCTCGCGCTATGATATAGACGTCCTCCGCTTCTCTATTATTATCCTCAATCAGAAAATCCTTTCCTAATTCAGCATGGTATAATTCAAAATACGCGGGGATTATCGTCTCAGATCTAGCTGCTATCGAACAATTATGAGCCACTCGCACTTTTATTGGACCCATCTCGTCAATTTCCTGAACCAAACAGACGTGGAGAGACTGTTCTCCTATATGAACCTTTCGCTGTTCCATGTCAAACGAAACTAAGAATCCCTTTTTATTCAGTTTCCTAATGAAGTCAACTCCTAACAAAATTTCCGCTGGACAGTCGTCCTCTTCTGACACTAATAAAGTATGATCCAGTTCTAAATCTCCTATCCGGATCTTCTGTTCTGTAGACCCTAAGAACTTTATTATTGTGCCATTAGCTGCACGCGCTTTCCTAGAACTTCTTGAATTGATTGATTCTGCCGGCACTAGAGTGTCCGGGATGTAGCTGATTCCCGCTCCCGTATCTAGTAATGCTTTCAATTTCTGACCGTTCATCTCGATATCAACTACTGGCAATCCTCCATTGGTTCTTCCATCTAGTAATGCATTGACTCCAGGTATTGGGAACTCCTCTTCTATGTCTCTCGACATATAGTATTGCCTTGTGTAGTTGTAATCGACGTGATTAACCCTATGAAACGGTCGGGACGCCAGCTCAATCATTCGGTTAGCCGCGGACTGCGTCAGTGTGCGAGCAATCTTATATTTGCAGTACGCATATAGCATTAGAGCCAGACATACTATAATCGATAGTGGTAAGATCACTAATAGTAAGAACTGAGTCATCTTAAATACCATAACCTTTGCCGTACTACTCAGAAAATCACCCGCTGACGACAAGATGCTGTCGAGCGTGCTAACTAACTTATCTTTTGATAGGGTAAGTTTCCCAGTTGTATAGTCCGTTGCCGAACTAAACTTCTCTTTAATCATTTGGAAACTAATAGCTGCGACTCTTTTCCTAACGATCTTATTCAACTCTGCTTCAGCTGCAGTGGATGTTCCTGCCGAGAGTAGATCTCGTCCAATTATAACAAGAGGTTGGAATAGAAATAGATTCGAGGATCCCCTTGAAGGTCTGCCCAAAGCTTGAACATGCGCGTCGGAACCTTTCTCATTTCTCCATTTTTGTTCCTCCTGATGCACATTTACTCTATCCGGTGCAGAACAATCAGTCACTACTGCATCTGCTATCAGATCATTCGTCCATTCTAATAGAAACCAAACTTTTCCTTCAACCAACATTGGTACTAAATCAAAGCAAGTGTTATTGACCTTCCGGTCCCAAAATATTTCCTCCGGAATTACTTGTCTACACTGGCTGATGAGAAAAGCTTGCCCTACTTTCTTAGCTGCTACGTCATTTCGTTTTAGATGCTGTCTAATTGCAGCAGTTGGATCAATATTCAAAAGCGTTAAGAAAAGTAAAGTAGAGTCCTGTTGATTCATACAAGTTTGCATAAATAAATCTTTAGCTGGGCTATGAAATGACGTTTCTTTCTCATAAACTACGTTTTGATTTTCGACCGGAATATATTCTTCAAATTGCTTGGTTTCTACGTTGGTGGGGATATGAATTTTTCTGACTGGTAAGATCGTTACAGGAGCTTTAGTTGTTGTTACTTGAGATCTAGACTGAGTTGTCGTTTGCGATGGTGCTACCGTCACTGGTGGTGGTGCATTTATTGGTGGTGCTGCAGTTACTGGTGGTGCTGCCGTAACTCTTGGTCTAACAGTTGTGGGTCTTGGGGTTGTGGTAGTGGTAGTGGTGGTGGTCGTGGTAGTTGTGGTTGTGGTGGGAGGTTGGAATGGGGCTTCGATATACTTTGGCGCAACTGGTATTTCACGCAACTTTTCTTCGTCAAACCTAGGAACTCTATAATTCGCTGGTGGTGTGTTCTTTGACCCTGGACTTTTGCCAAACTCCTCGTCCAATAAAGAATCAAATACACTAACGGGGTCATCCTCCATGGCTGCGATCATTTCCGTTTCCGCTGCAGTTAAGGCCCTATTCTGAATCCGCTTTAGCTTCTCAGATTCTCTATATGCGTATTGCTTGATTCTAATGCACTTCAAGACCATTAGCTGCTGACCCAGCGAATTTTTCCGTTCCTCCTCATATCTATACGCCCTATCCCTGAGGAGTTGATTCGTGACACCGAAAGTCTTAATATCTGCCAAGATACGGGGATGTGTAATGGGATCTGTTTCAAACTGAGGAATTTTCTCTAGAGCATCCACTCTGAAATACTTGTGGATGATAGGCTCCGCAAACCGTTCTCCTATGTTCACTGCCATAGAAGTATTGTTTGGTCCTACAATTCTAAAGAACGCTCTTTTCACTCGCTGACGTGCCGATAACATTTTCATATAATCTGGTACCCATACATCAGCCGGAAGTTCTGGGAATGAAACCATCCGACCATCGTCTGTGAAGTAGACATTATTCAGTGGACATCCCTTCGCTTCCTCTTCCGTGAAATGCAAATCTTGTCTTATTGCTGCGAACATTCGTAATTCTGGTACAGCGACAAATTGGTCAGTTATAAAAGCATCACTAGACGTAACTAACTCATATTTGCATAACTTAGTAAAGGATCCCTCCATCCAGACAATCGTTCGCTGGTCGTTCTTACATTGACCAGACGGATACGAACATTTAGCTGTATCTCCTAATGTTGAAATAGTGTTCGTACCATCAAATGATGCCACTTCTCCTAAGATCACTGTAAAATCGACATGTTCCCACGACGTTGACCCCAGCCACGATGTGTGGTTTTCAAACGAATCACATGCCCTTGGACTACGATAAACACCTTTCGGATGTTCGGTGAGATCTGCGCCGTGGTGGGTCTTTGTACGAACTGCATCCTTGCATTCCTGTACTCCAACCGCTTGGAAACCTGTTGCTGGTGCTTCCAATTCTGAGGTGATATAGATCTTAAATACTGATTTAGTTACAAATCAATACACCCTTTTATAGCATGCGTGCGCGATCTGTCTCATTGGGTCATTTCGTAGTCCATATATGTTGACCTTTGTGGACATGATTTGGGTTTGAGGCAGGTTACAGGATAAAATGGAGGGTGGGGAAAATACATTACCTCCGTCTTGAAAGCCACAGATTTGCGGATTGATAGCTCCTGTCGGAGTTACTAGCGTTAACAAAGTCATAACAACAGCGAGGTAAGCTAAAAGATCTCTAACAAAGCCTCTATTTCCTCCGAATCTGTCGTTTCTTCCGCCTCTTGGCCTCTGCCCATTTCCTCGATGACCGCGAGGTGCCGGTTCAAATCGTCGATTTTGGTTTGGACGGTCACGTCGTTCTCTTTCAGAATCCCTACCAGAGTTCCTTGGATAACGGTCTCTAGATCTATCCCTATTTCCGTATGACCTATCAAATGTTCTTGGTCTAAACTCTTGGTCTCTTCTTTGAAAGTCCCGCTCTTGTCTTTCGGGTGAATAGCGACGTTCGACTGTTCCACGATCTGATCTTCTCGGGAATTCATGCTCATCTTTTCTAAGTTCCTGACGTGCTCTTGAGTCTTCCGCTGGTGGTCTCGATGGAACTTCGGGTTTCTCTTGCTGGTTCATTAGCTGACTCATTGCCGCTACCAGCTCCCGGGCCTCATTATCGTCCCCCATATCATGTAACTTTTGGAACCATTCCGCCTTCCGTACCGCTTCTTCCAAAGTTTTTGGTCGAGGCTCCAATAGCAACATTTTTCTTCGGATATGTGGAATCACATTATGCATGAATTGAGAAACTAAAATACTCTCCCGGTGTATTTC
Source organism: Caenorhabditis doughertyi (assembly GCA_963572265.1). Lineage (NCBI taxonomy): Eukaryota > Metazoa > Nematoda > Chromadorea > Rhabditida > Rhabditidae > Caenorhabditis > Caenorhabditis doughertyi. Next base: position 3,772,771 of record OY751558.1, read on the forward strand.
CGGCATGGTTTCATAACCATATTTCCCCATAGTCTTAAGTTTCTTAGCAAATTCGGCAATAGTCATTCTCCCTTGCTGAACCCCCGCTACTTGTTGCTGCGTTAGCTCCCGGTCTCCTGGAACCTCAAAAGCCTGGATGAGCCCAGTCAATAAATCGTCCCAGGTTTCCTTTTGAGCTTTAGAGAGCGCTTGGAACCTTGATTTCGCCGTGCCCTCTAGGAAAAATGGCAAAATTCTCGTTCCTGCCTCCCTTGTGATACGCAGGTCATGCAAGGCTTGCCGAAATTCTTCTAACCACTCACGTAAAGCAGCCGTATTTCCTTCACTAAACTTGTCTAAGTTTCCTTTCAACGCCCTGAGAGCCTTTTGTGGGTCTCCTTCTCCTACGAGAGTCTCATCTCCCCATGCCAGATCTTCCGCTAAGACCGCCTTGGTCTTTTCCGCCATCTTCACTTCTCCTATGGAGCCTTCGTCCTTCCCAGGGCTTACGCCTTCCGTGCCTGGGCTCCTGACGCTTAGGTTTTCTGTAGGTGGGCTCTCCTGTACTTCTACCGACGTGTTCTTTTCCCCTTTACCAAAAAGTCGCCTTATAAATTGGGGAATAAAACGAGTTTTACTATAACGTCGAGTGCGCGGTGGAGTTCGTGAAGGTCTTTTAGGAGTCTCAAACCTTACTCGGCGGGTCTCTGGCTGTCTTAGACTTCTCGCCTCTGCTGCCGAGAGCGCTTGTTGGTTGGGGCGGCTTGCGCTTCTCGCTCTTGGAGTAAATATGCCGAAACGACCTCTAGGTGTAAAAAATTGGTTAAATTCGGGCGGGCTGGCAGGGAGGATTGGAGTTTCGACTCCTATCCTACGTCTCAAAGGTGAGTTAGGGGGTATGATAACCTCAGAAATAAATCTAGGTCCTACTCGCTCCGGTCCTAGGGGGTCTCTTGTGGTGAACGGAACTAGTTGTAAATTCTGAAGTCTTTCCTCTTCACGACGCGCTGCGCTCTGTGCCCTTCCTCTTGGGCTCCTAGCTCTACGAGCTTGCTCCGCTTCCGCACGTTCCTGTCTGTCCTCTCTAGCGGTTCTTGCTGCGTATCTCTTTTGGCGTGCGTCCGCTTGCTGAGCTACCTTTCTTATTCTATCTTTGCCCGATAGATGCTGAATTTTCCTAACTTCCGTCCTGCGCGACGCGCTTTTCCACAGTTTCCCTTATGGGCCCTTTATCGCTCAACTCAGATTTTCGACTTAATCAGTTCTTATTCGATTTTTCGAGTTTGCCTAAAGTTTTGACTATCAGATTTTGAGACTTAACACTTCCTAGGATGGACTGTTAGACAACAAAAGAGCCTAATAGAGGAAAGTGAGAATGAGAGGAGGAGAGATAACTTGTAAAAGAAATGTGATAAACTCACTGTCTTTCTTTTCTTCAATCTGCTAGTGAGCTTGATCAGTTACTTGAGTTCGCTTGATTGCTGGACGCGTTGTTTCTCGATGGATGCTTGATGCTGAATGCACTGATGTGAATGCTGGATGCACCGATGTGAACGCTGAATGCACTGATGTGAACGCTGAATGCACTGAATGCTGATCCCAAGTTCTGGAATTTTAAACTTGGATCTGAGAACGACCAAGAGCAAAGCGACAAAATGAAGAAATGAAACTTCGGCAGCCCTCCTAGGCTCCTTATATGGCTTCAATACCGTAGTCCTTGTGGGCGGGTACTCTTGGTCCCTTTCTTGCTCCCTTGGACTCTTTCGGTCTTCTGCCCGATTGCGCTCTTGTGCTCGTGACGTGTGGTCGCCTCCGCATTTCCTCCTTCCTCTCTTGGACTCGTGGTCCCTAGGGCTTAACATGGCTCACTTGACACATTTGTCACGTTTTTTCCTCCCTTTTTTTTTCCTTAATCTTTCGTCCATTTCCTAGAATGTCATTTCTTTTCTCGAAAGTTGCGTTTGTCACGCTTCGGTTCTCTGATCCCTTAGGCTACGGTAGCTTTCTTTTCCTACATGAGTTTTCCACTACGTGTTTTTCGATCCCCCAGATACTATGTACTACCCCTACATGAGTATCCCTTCTAGTAAGTTGACAATGCCTATTTCTCGGCTTTGTCCGGTTGTTCTACCCGATACATTATCAAAGTAGAGATGGTATCTTTGTGTTCAGGCTCAGCAACTTGCCAAGAACACTTATAATAAGAAGTAAGCAATCAACTAAACTTTCTTCCGGCTCTGCTGAGGTCGTTGATTTCTCGTCTGACAACGAGAGCAGGCCCTTCGAATCGACACAGAGCTAAAATTCTAATCTTAAACAATATTCTAAACCATGTAATGTATGATTGTGATCCTGACGGCCGTTTCAGGGTGTCACTACATCTGGTTTGCCGGCTCTTTTCTTCTCCAGGAACATTCTTTCAAAATCTCGTTAAGTGAATGTCAGGTTCCCGTCCTTTGGGTTTACCACAGGCTTCGGTTTTCTCCGAATGCTTGTTCAAAACTACAGTTCCTGCCCGGAGTGCCCTGTACAACCACGGATAGTTTCCACGACCTTTTCTTTCAAAATACTTTTTAAGGTTCTGTCGTTCCTGACTTCTTGAACCTACTCCTTTTCAGCTTTTTGAACAAGACTTTTCTTTTTAGGTCGGACTCTTTCTAACCGGAAGTGGTGATACATGTCATTCGGAATTCTCTTTAACCGTAATCTTACTAGGTCCCTTGCTCAATCCCTGAGCTGGTTTGACGGATCGTTAACTAAACATCTAGTCGTCAGTCACTGTACCCTTGACAGGATCTAAATATTCGACTAAAAGCTGTAAATTGCAGAATAGGTAATCGTTCCATTTTGGAATTTTCTCTAATTCTCAGCTTTCTTCCACTCTGACTGAAATCAAGCTAAGTCTGGTGGTCAACCTTCACGTTAACCCTTCTTACAGTGATGTTAGTTCTACGTGTTATTTTAACTCTTTGTAGCCGGATCAACCGAATTTTTGGCTTCTCTTTTCAGCCTTTTCCTTGCTCAAATCTGACTTTAGTGGCCTACTTTTCACAAAAATCGAAGTTCTCTAGTTTTCTACTGATGTTACCCAGTCTTTACTTATTCATGTACCCTAAGTTATCAACCTAGCAACCAGTATTTTATCCTACGCGTAAGAGAGAGAGAGAGAGATATATTTTACATTTTACCGAGAGATGTTTTTTAGAGAGAGAGAGAGAGATATCATTTTTAGAGAGATATTATTTTCAGAGAGATATGATTTTAAAGAGAGAGATAGGGGTGAATAAAAGCAACCAAATGTACATCACACAATTCAGAACATAATAATTTTACTATCCTTTTCTACCTAATATTTCCCTTGTGGCTAATCTCTGTATACAAAATATAAAAGGAGCTACAGAAGATTGCCTGGAGCCACTTTCGAAGAATGTAAGGGAGTTATATCTTAACTTTAGCGTACCTGAGTCTCCTCGAGAGACTTACTTGACCATTTCTTGGTATCCTATCTGTCCATTGGTGTAATTCCATGTAGCTCACTCCAAACTGATAATGACTCCATTAACAATCCATTGACCAAGTCTCGGAAATGTAGTTTCTGTCATGATAGGATTAGCTAAAAGAAAAAGGTACGTTGTTTTCAGCTGGAATGAAAACAAAAGTCGGTCGGGACCTCCATGTGAAGGCGCCGCTCCTTGAGGGCCTTCTATTTCTCAACCTTTATCTTGAACTCGGGTTCCATATGTATATATAGGGTTTATTAAGTAGAATAATGCGAGAGTAAATAATAAAGAATGGGACTAGCATTCTAGCCTGAGTATAAACCAGGCCCAGAAGAGAGTCTTCTAGGCCGGGCCTAACTACGGTCACAGATAGACCTCAAGCCATCCTGCTAGACTAACTAACCAGGGCTCCGTCCCCACCCGGAGGGAAAAGGGGCGGAGTCCAAGTGTGTGCCAAGCGTCCTGAGTGGCGCGGGTGCCAGAGTATGGTGGGACATGAAGGAGAGGGACCAGACTCTTAAATAGAGTGTGGAGCCTGTCCGTTCACACATGTAACATTCCCAGCAGACCAATACTCTTCTGTGGCACAAGTCGTTGATGCTTTGAATGAAATCAAAACTGTACCTGGGTCAAGTAGAAAAAAGAGAAGTGCTGTAGAGGCTTTATTGGATGATGAAGTTTCTCGGGCAAAGCGGTCGATAGTCGATGAGTTTGAAAAGGCCAATGGAGCCTCAGTTGTCGAACAATTCGAGAAGGGTAAGAAGGGCCAGGATACCGATGCCAAACTTGTGATGGAAATTGACAAAATGTTTTCCCAACAAGGAACACCTACAATTGTCCAGCAATACAATAAGGGGAAGGAAGAAGTCAATAAAAATGAAGATGAGGCAAAGAAAATTGACAAGATTATATCTGAACACGGAATTGCTGATGAATACGAAGAGGCAAAGAAGAATGAAGAGAAAAGCATTGAAAAAGCAAAGGATATCGGAAAAGAAGTGGAAAACGCGATCAATGTAACCAACGCAGACATTGAAATGACTGACAACTTGTTCAAAGGTTCAGCGGAATCGACTGTGTCTCAGTATAACGATGCAAAGAAACAACAGGATGACGCAAAGAAGAAGCAAGATGAAGCAGATGCTAAGAAGAAGAAAGACGAAGAAGATGAAAAGAAGAAGAAAGATGAGGCAGATGCTAAAAAGAAGCAAGAGGAGGCTAAAAAGAAGCAGGATGATGCTAAAAAGAAGCAGGCTGACGATAAAAAGAAGCAGGATGAAGCAGATGCCAAGAGACGTAAAGACGAAGCAGATGCCAAAAAACGTAAGGACGAGTCTGATGCTAAGAAAAGACAGGATGACGCAAAGAAACAAAAAGATGAGGCTGACGCCAAAAAGCGTAAAGATGATGCTGATGCCAAAAAGAAGCAGGATGATGCAAAGAAACGTAAGGACGAGGCAGATGCTAAAAAGAGGCAAGATGAGGCTGATGCCAAAAAAAGACAGGATGAGGCTGATGCCAGGAAGAGACAGGATGAGGCTGATGCCAAGAAAAGGCAGGATGAGGCTGACGCCAAGAAAAGGCAGGATGAGGCTGATGCCAAGAAAAGGCAGGATGAGGCTGATGCCAAGAAGAGACAGGATGATGCCAAAAAGCGTAAAGATGATGCCGATGCCAAGAAACGTAAAGATGATGCCGATGCCAAGAAGAGACAGGATGATGCCAAAAAGCGTAAAGATGAAGCAGACGCTGCTAAAGTCAACAATCCAGACCCTATTGTGAAGGAGATTGACGCGATGTTTGATTCAATCCCTAAAGAATACGATTCATTACCTACAATTGAGCAAGCGTATGCTAATGCTGCAAAACAGTCAGAATCTGCTTCTGTGGGGTGGCAAAGGGCTAAAGAACAAAGCTCTGCCAACGCATTGTATTGGCCAATGTACAAGGATGCAGTGTCGCAGCTATTGAACAAGCCTCTCAATCAAACAGCCTATGATGAACTGAAAAGAAACTTGTTGAAAACACGATCAAAAATTTACATTGAAGAAGCCAATAACGCCAGAAGCTTTCTCATGTTTAGAGAAAACCTTGATCGTATACATGTTGATGTTCTCACACCTCAGGACGTTGCTTTTGTCGAATTTGAGCCTTCGTGTGGATACTTTTTGGGTTTTCACGATAACATTGTCTACACCAGTGGAACTGCTCCAAGCAAAGTGGATTTCTTTGGAAATGTCAGCACAATCTACTTGTATTGCGATGTGGTAGCCCCTATTATTGTAGGAGATCAAAAGAATTCTCTTTTGGCTGTGATTCCTTGTAGTGGAAAATATGGTGAAATGATTCATCATATTGTACCTCAACCCCGCTATTTACCCCTCATGAATTATAATATCGATAGTATCAAAATTGAATTGCTATCAGAGTTTGCTGAACCTATTCGTTTTCATTGGGGAAGCACCATTATTGTGTTACATTTCAAGAAACGATAACTAACGATTGCAACATTTTATTTATTTTAACGAAACATTGTATGAATCTTGTAAATAATTTTTAATAAATATATCGTCATTGGCCATATTATCAAAGATGTTACATAACAGTTGGAAAGAGTATCCTCGGGCAAGCATTGCTTGAAAGAATATGCAGTAGCCTCCGCATGTCACTGCACTTTGTTTTTGTTGTTTCCGTTTATTGCAAATTACTTTTGGGAATCGTTCCAGGTATTTCCGGATATGATGGTTTGGTTTCTCTCCTAACGAGCAAAAGAAGTAGCATGTTTTCGAGTTGTCGACAAATATGCTTTGCCAGTGTCTGCCTGGTTTATTCATAGGATCCGTATTTACAATCAGACCAAACGGCTTTTTACGATTTGATTTGAGATTGTCGAGTTCGTCAGCACTGTATACGCCCAAAAAAGTTTTCCTGGCTGCATTATCTTTGCTTAAGATATTGTGAATTTCGTGGGAAAACATGTATAAATAGGTAGACTGAGTATAGAAAAAACAGTATTCGTTACTTTTATAATGACTCCCGTACCTGTCGACTTGACAAAAATCAACTACAAACTACTTTTGCGTCGAAATGTCCCCGGAAATGGACATTTTCTGGGTATGAGATACCAACGAGGAGGAAATCAAAGAGGTGCTGGTATAGGAGGTGTCATATCCAGTTTTCTCCCAATGTTTTTGAATTCGTATGCCGGTAAACAACTAGTGAGCGCTGGAAAATCCTTGGCTTCCGAGCTGGCAAGTGGACAAGATTTGAAATCGGGTCTCAAAAATGTTGCACAACAAAAGATGAAGGAATTTGGATTGAAGCAAGGATCCGGAAAACGTGCCGGCCGAGGAAAAAGGATAAAAGGAGCCAGTGTTACGGTTCTGAAGCCTCATTTGGTTTCTGACTCGTCACGTGTCAATTTCCTCTAACCATGCTCAGCCGTATGGATCCAAAGTCTCACGATGTGATTATCGACGACTTGGATTTTACTACTATGCCCGGTACTCAAACATGTATTCAAAACTCTAGATGGACTGTTGTGAATTTGAAAAATGCCTTTCAAGCGGATGGACCGTGGGAATTTGTACTTACAAACAACTCGAGATCCTACCTCAATCTAAAGAGAACCTATCTTGTATTCACTTTTAATATTACTGACGATGCTGGAAATGCTATTGCCATGGATGGCGATGACAAAACTCTGAAATATGCTGCAATCAATAACATTGCTCATTCTATTGTCAAATCGTTCAACCTTCTAATTAATTCTCAACCGGTTTACCAAAATTCTGTCAACTATGCATACAAGGCCTACTTGGAAAACGCCCTAATGTATGGAGAGGAGATTAAAAATTCTACTCTTACTGCTGCTGGATATTACCATGATACAGCCGTCGATGACATTCTCAGCCCTGGCTTTGTCAAAAGAGCAACGCTCGTCAATAACAAGGCTTCGGTCCAAGTAGCTGCCAATTTATCCATTGATTTGATGAATCAACCAAGAGTATTGCTCAATTCCTGTAACGTCAAGCTCATTGCATACCCAAACAAGAGCGAATTTCTTATTGAAACATTCAACAGAGGAACTCAATCTCTAAAATTCAACATTACTGATGTATATGCTCTGGTTAACGAGTTTGATTTGACTGATGGACTATCGAATGAACTGGAAGCGGCTGTGTTGGAACACAAGATTATTCAATATCCAATGATTTCTTCTCAAGTCCGGTCATTTTTTATTGAACAAGATCGGTTGGATGCCCCTGCAAATACTCTTTTTACTAGCAAAATGCCAAGAAGAATTTTCCTTGGTCTTGTATCAAGCAAAGCTTTCAACGGATCTTTTGATACTTCTCCGTTCAATTTCCAACCCTATGGATTAACTGATGTACACATTGATTACTGTGGTCAAACGACTCCTGGGCGTCCAATGGGCTTGGATTTCTCAAAGAACAAGTTTATGGAAGCTTATGTGCAATTGCAAGAAACTCTTGGTCATACACGGAACAATTTTAGCTGTAACTCTATTAGCGCTGAAATGTTCAAAGAAAAGGGATTCACTATTTTTGGTTTTGAACTCAGTCCAGTCGCCCAAGATAATTCCTTGTTCGAACTCATTCGTCAAACCAATGTGAGCGTCCGCTTGAATTTCAAAGACAAGACTCCTGCCGGAGGCCTTTATTGTATTGTGTATGCAGAATTTGATCAAATCATCCCACTAGACCCAATGAGAAACCCTATAATCGATTCCACATTCTAATTTTTCCATCTTTTTTTTTCTGTATTTTATTTTTTTCCAACAGTCCAATAAATTCTTTCTTTTAGTTTTCGATTTCGCAACACAATTCCCCACAATGTTCTTTTCAAAAAGTTTTTTGGGTAAAATTAGCACCGAGTCCATCTTATCTCCGTTTAGATCTTGGTGTCTCCATTGGTGTGTTTCTAGTTCTCTTCGTCTCCTTCTTTACCAGTGTCCCTCGTCTTTCCGAGCGTGCGGTAATTGGTGTCCCCCCCCCCAAGGAGGCGAGAGTACATGCATTATGAGGAGGGCAGAGAGGGGCAATCATGGATTTTTCAAAAAAGTTTCGAAAAGTTTCTAAAAGATTCGTAAGTAGGTCACACCTTGGTTTAAAAGGGTGTGCTATTCTGCTTTTATTGTTCTATATAAAAACATGGCTACTGCTCCACCTAAGAAATATGGACGTTTCGACTTTAAGAAAGTTGCTAAGCGTGCTCTTCCGGAAACTAAAGAAGTGCATGAAGAAAACAACTCTGCTTTGAAGAAAGCTCTGGAGGCTCCGCCGTTCAACCGTGAGGTATTTGATTTTATTATTTTACTATGCATTCATCGAGATTTTGTTCCAGAAATATCTCCTCGAAAAAACTAAGCTTGTCGATTTACCAACTGCCGAATCAGCAATGCTAGAACCTAAATATCTCTTCACGGATTATGTTTTCTACGTTAGCATGTGCTTTGACTGTCGTTCTAAAAGCCGTAAGGAGGAAATAATCTCGGTTGATGATGATCGTGAAAAACTAGTTATCGTTTTTTGACTGATTCTATTTGTAAGTTTTATTTTTTCAGTGCTCAATCTATGTAGAATTTGTCGTGAAAATCTCAATGCACAACGTCGTAGCCATTTCTTCCACTAGGAGCTTCCTCATCTCAAACGCAAACATGAATCAACCCCGGATACTGGTCTGCTTAAAATTGAAGAATAATGAAAAAAGTGTTATATTCAAAGGTGTTTTTTTTCTCACTAGTACAAACATACCAAAAACGATGACGTCACTTGTTTTTCCGGAATCATACGGTATCTCTAAGTCTCTCCGCACAAGTTTCGCGACTGTGCTATAATTGGTCTTCCGTCAAGGTCATATCCTAATCTAGGTCACATCCTTTTTGAATATCAAGCCGCCGATTTAAAAACATTTTCGAATTCAAAACCGGTTTTTATTGGTAGGAATGGGGTAGCGAGCAATATAAAGCCCCCCTTTTCTTAGAATTGTTTTCATTTCAAATTTTGAAAAAATTGTGTCTTTTTTTCAGTGTAAAAACTAAATTGTTGAAAATCATTCTCCTTCCTACTAAAAACTGTGATGATCTTTTGATCTTTTGATTTTACCAACCCCACAAGAATCAGGGTCCTATAGTGTCATTTTAATCGGTTAGCCTAGAACAACCAAGAAGGGGGGAAGATGTCATTTTAGTCGGTTTTCGATAGAAAGACAAAATGGAAAGACATTATTCACAAATTGTTAACACATTTTCCTGTATTTTGGTGCACATTGTGCGCAAATATGGAAACTTGAAAAAATGAGCAAGATTCGTGAGCACAATTTCTTATCAGTTGTTATCAGTGATATTGAAGAGCACCATTGAAATGTACGCACCAAGATTAGTATACCCTGCAAAAATGAGCAAGATCCGTGAGCATGATTTCTTATCAGTTGTTATCAGTGATAAGAATATCATCATTCAATTCCCCATGTCAAATATAGTATACCCTGTAAAAATGAGCAAGATCCGTGAGCATAATTTCTTATCAGCTGTTATCAGTGATAAGGAATATCACCATAGTGACGAGCATGAAAAGTTATGCAACACCTCCAAGTTTCATACAATTCTGAAATAAAATTTTCTTATCAGTAGTTATCAATCTTTATCATCATCTAGAGAAAAAATGAATGTCACCACGATGGTCAGCGTAAAAACTACATTATATTCGACGAAAAAACGAAAAAATTGAAAAAATTAATTTTCAGACAAAATTTCAGATTTTCAGATTTTCGGACTTTCGGATTTTCGGGCTTTCCGATTTTCCGATTCTCCGACCCACACTAAGGATACCTACCACATGACGTCATCCATCCCCCGACCATCCATCCCGACCCCCTCACCTACTACCCCCCTCCTTGGCCTTCACGGAGGAGGCGCACAATTTTTCGGAAAATGAAATGGGGCACAATTTTTCGAATATTCACTACTAATATCTCAGGGATGTTAATACATTTTCTTGTCCTAAAAAAAACTGGCAAATAAGCGTATTTGCTTGATTCCGTGAAGCAACAAGTATTTCGTGAGAAATTGGGCATTTAGAGTCCAAAAAATGGCGAAATTCATGATTTTTGATAAGTATTGGTCGGTGAGAGCAACGGAAAAAAATTTTAATATTTCAGGGCTGTTAATACATTTTCTTGTCCCAAAAAAAGCTGGGAAATTTGCGTATCTGATTTATTCCGTGAAGCAACAAGTATTTCGCAAGTAATTGGGTATTTAGAGTCCACAAAATCGCGAAATTCATGATTTTTGATAAGTATTGGTCGGTGAGAGCAACAGAAAAAAATTTTAATATCTCAGGGATGTTAATACATTTTCTTGTCCCAAAAAAAGCTGGGAAAAAAGCGTATCTGATTGGTTCCGTGAAGCTACAAGTATTTCGCGAGTAATTGGGTATTTAGAGTCCAAAAAATGGCGAAATTCATGATTTTTGATAAGTATTGGTCGGTGAGAGCAGCAGAAAAAAAATTTTAATATCTCAGGGATGTTAATACATTTTCTTGTCCCAAAAAAGGTGGGAAATAAGCGTATCTGATTGATTCCGTGAAGCAACAAGTATTTCGTGATGAAACGGGCATTTAGAGTCCAAAAAATGGCGAAATTCATGATTTTTGATAAGTATTGGTCGGTGAGAGCAGCTGAAAAAAATTTTAATATCTCAGGGATGTTAATACATTTTCTTGTCCCAAAAAAAGCTGGGAAATAAGCGTATCTGATTGATTCCGTGAAGCAACAAGTATTTCGTGAGAAATTAGGCATCCAGAGTCCAAAAAATGGCGAAATTCATGATTTTTGATAAGTACTGGTCGGTGAGAGCAACTGAAAAAAATTTTAATATCTCAGGGATGTTAATACATTTTCTTGTCCCAAAAAAAGGTGGGAAATAAGCGTATCTGATTGATTCCGTGAAGCAACAAGTATTTCGCAAGTAATTGGGTATTTAGAGTCCACAAAATGGCGAAATTCATGATTTTTGATAAGTATTGGTCGGTGAGAGCAGCTGAAAAAAATTTTAATATCTCAGGGATGTTAATACATTTTCTTGTCCCAAAAAAAGCTGGGAAATAAGCGTATCTGATTGATTCTGTGAAGCAACAAGTATTTCGTGAGAAAATGGGCATCCAGAGTCCAAAAAATGGCGAAATTCATGATTTTTGATAAGTATAGGTCGGTGAGAGCAGCAGAAAAAAAATTTTAATATCTCAGGGCTGTTAATACATATTCTTGTCCCAAAAAAAGCTGGGAAATAAGCGTATCTGCTTGATTCCGTGAAGCAACAAGTATTTCGTGATGAAACGGGCATTTAGAGTCCAAAAAATGGCGAAAATCATGATTTTTGATGAGTATTGGTAGGTGAGTGCAACAGAAAAAAAATTTTAATATCTCAGGGATGTTAGTACATTTTCTTGTCCTAAAAAAAGGTGGGAAATAAGCGTATCTGATTGATTGCGTGAAGCAACAAGTATTTCGTGATGAAACGGGCATTTAGAGTCCAAAAAATGGCGAAATTCATGATTTTTGATAAGTATTGGTCGGTGAGAGCAACGGAAAAAAATTTTAATATCTCAGGGATGTCAATACATTTTCTTGTCCTAAAAAAAGCTGGCAAATAAGCGTATCTGCTTGATTCCGTGAAGCAACAAGTATTTCGCGAGTAATTAGGTATTTAGAGTCCAAAAAATGGCGAAATTCATGATTTTTGATAAGTATTGGTCGGTGAGAGCAACTGGAAAAAATTTTAATATCTCAGGGATGTTAATACATTTTCTTGTCCCAAAAAAAGCTGGGAAATGAGCGTATCCGATTGATACCGTGAAGCAACAAGTATTCCGCAAGTAATTGGGTATTTAGAGTCCAAAAAATGGCGAAATTCATGATTTTTGATAAGTATTGGTCGGTGAGAGCAACTGGAAAAAATTTTAATATCTCAGGGATGTTAATACATTTTCTTGTCCCAAAAAAAGCTGGGAAATGAGCGTATCCGATTGATTCCGTGAAGCAACAAGTATTCCGCAAGTAATTGGGTATTTAGAGTCCGAAAAATGGCGAAATTCATGATTTTTGATAAGTACCGGTCGGTGAGAGCAACTGGAAAAAATTTTAATATCTCAGGGATGTTAATACATTTTCTTGTCCCAAAAAAAGCTGGGAAATAAGCGTATCTGATTGATTCCGTGAAGCAACAAGTATTTCGCAAGTAATTGGGCATCCAGAGTCTAAAAAATGGCGAAATTCATGATTTTTGATAAGTATTAATAGGTGAGAGCAGCAGAAAAAAAATTTTAATATCTCAGGGATGTTAATACATTTTCTTGTCCCAAAAAAAGCTGGGAAAAAAGCGTATCTGATTGGTTCCGTGAAGCTACAAGTATTTCGCGAGTAATTGGGTATTTAGAGTCCAAAAAATGGCGAAATTCATGATTTTTGATAAGTATTGGTCGGTGAGAGCAACTGAAAAAAATTTTAATATCTCAGGGATGTTAATACATTTTCTTGTCCCAAAAAAAGGTGGGAAATAAGCGTATCTGATTGATTCCGTGAAGCAACAAGTATTTCGTGAGAAATTAGGCATCCAGAGTCCAAAAAATGGCGAAATTTATGATTTTTGATAAGTATTAATAGGTGAGAGCAGCAGAAAAAAAATTTTAATATCTCAGGGATGTTAATACATTTTCTTGTCCCAAAAAAAGCTGGGAAAAAAGCGTATCTGATTGGTTCCGTGAAGCTACAAGTATTTCGCGAGTAATTGGGTATTTAGAGTCCAAAAAATGGCGAAATTCATGATTTTTGATAAGTATTGGTCGGTGAGAGCAACTGAAAAAAATTTTAATATCTCAGGGATGTTAATACATTTTCTTGTCCCAAAAAAAGGTGGGAAATAAGCGTATCTGATTGATTCCGTGAAGCAACAAGTATTTCGTGAGAAATTAGGCATCCAGAGTCCAAAAAATGGCGAAATTTATGATTTTTGATAAGTACTGGTCGGTGAGAGCAACTGAAAAAAATTTTAATATCTCAGGGATGTTAATACATTTTCTTGTCCCAAAAAAAGGTGGGAAATAAGCGTATCTGATTGATTCCGTGAAGCAACAAGTATTTCGCAAGTAATTGGGTATTTAGAGTCCACAAAATGGCGAAATTCATGATTTTTGATAAGTATTGGTCGGTGAGAGCAGCTGAAAAAAATTTTAATATCTCAGGGATGTTAATACATTTTCTTGTCCCAAAAAAAGCTGGGAAATAAGCGTATCTGATTGATTCTGTGAAGCAACAAGTATTTCGTGAGAAAATGGGCATCCAGAGTCCAAAAAATGGCGAAATTCATGATTTTTGATAAGTATAGGTCGGTGAGAGCAGCAGAAAAAAAATTTTAATATCTCAGGGCTGTTAATACATATTCTTGTCCTAAAAAAAGGTGGGAAATAAGCGTATCTGATTGATTCCGTGGAGCAACAAGCATTTCGTGAGAAATTGGGCATTTAGAGTCCAAAAAATGGCGAAAATCATGATTTTTGATAAGTATTGGTCGGTGAGTGCAACAGAAAAAAATTTTAATATCTCAGGGATGTTAGTACATTTTCTTGTCCTAAAAAAAGCTGGCAAATAAGCGTATCTGATTGATTCCGTGGAGCAACAAGCATTTCGTGAGAAATTGGGCATTTAGAGTCCAAAAAATGGCGAAAATCATGATTTTTGATAAGTATTGGTCGGTGAGTGCAACAGAAAAAAATTTTAATATCTCAGGGATGTTAATACACTTTACTGTCCTCAAAAAAGGTGGGAAATAAGCGTATCTGCTTGATTCCGTGAAGCAACAAGTATTTCGTGAGAAAATGGGCATCCAGAGTCCAAAAAATGGCGAAATTCATGATTTTTGATAAGTATAGGTCGGTGAGAGCAGCAGAAAAAAAATTTTAATATCTCAGGGCTGTTAATACATATTCTTGTCCCAAAAAAAGGTGGGAAATAAGCGTATCTGCTTGATTCCGTGGAGCAACAAGCATTTCGTGATGAAACGGGCATTTAGAGTCCTAAAAATGGCGAAATTCATGATTTTTGATTAGTATTGGTCGGTGAGTGCAACAGAAAAAAATTTTAATATCTCAGGGATGTTAATACATTTTCTTGTCCCAAAAAAAGGTGGGAAATAAGCGTATCTGATTGATTGCGTGAAGCAACAAGTATTTCGTGATGAAACGGGCATTTAGATTCCAAAAAATGGCGAAATTCATGATTTTTGATAAGTATTGGTCGGTGAGAGCAACGGAAAAAAATTTTAATATCTCAGGGATGTCAATACATTTTCTTGTCCTAAAAAAAGCTGGCAAATAAGCGTATCTGCTTGATTCCGTGAAGCAACAAGTATTTCGTGATGAAACGGGCATTTAGAGTCCTAAAAATGGCAAAATTCCTGATTTTTGATAAGTATTGGTCGGTGAGAGCAACTGAAAAAAATTTTAATATCTCAGGGATGTTAATACATTTTCTTGTCCCAAAAAAAGCTGGGAATAAAGCGTATCTGATTGATTCCGTGAAGCAACAAGTATTTCGTGAGAAAATGGGCATCCAGAGTCTAAAAAATGGCGAAATTCATGATTTTTGATAAGTATTGGTCGGTGAGAGCAACACAAAAAAAATTTTAATATCTCAGGGATGTTAATACATTTTCTTGTCCCAAAAAAAGCTGGGAATAAAGCGTATCTGATTGATTCCGTGAAGCAACAAGTATTTCGTGAGAAATTGGGCATTTAGAGTCCAAAAAATGGCTAAATTCATTATTTTTGATAAGTATTGGTCGGTGAATGCAACACAAAAAAAATTTTAATATCTCAGGGATGTTAATACATTTTCTTGTCCCAAAAAAAGCTGGGAAATGAGCGTATCTGATTGATTCCGTGAAGCAACAAGTATTCCGCAAGTAATTGGGTATTTAGAGTCCAAAAAATGGCGAAATTCATGATTTTTGATAGATATTGGTCGGTGAGAGCAACTGAAAAAAATTTTAATATCTCAGGGATGTTAATAGATTTTCTTGTCCCAAAAAAAAGCTGGGAAATAAGCGTATCTGATTGATTACGTGAAGCAACAAGTATTTCGTGAGAAATTGGGCATTTAGAGTCCAAAAAATGGCTAAATTCATGATTTTTGATAAGTATTGGTTGGTGAGTGCAACACAAAAAAAATTTTAATATCTCAGGGATGTTAATACATTTTCTTGTCCCAAAAAAAGCTGGGAAATAAGCGTATCTGATTGATTCTGTGAAGCAACAAGTATTTCGTGAGAAAATGGGCATCCAGAGTCTAAAAAATGGCAAAATTCATGATTTTTGATAAGTATTGGTCGGTGAGAGCAACGGAAAAAAATTTTAATATCTCAGGGATGTTAATACATTTTCTTGTCCCAACAAAAGCTGGGAATAAAGCGTATCTGATTGATTCCGTGAAGCAACAAGTATTTCGTGAGAAAATGGGCATCCAGAGTCTAAAAAATGGCGAAATTCATGATTTTTGATAAGTATTGGTCGGTGAGAGCAACGGAAAAAAATTTTAATATCTCAGGGATGTTAATACATTTTCTTGTCCCAAAAAAAGCTGGGAAATAAGCGTATCTGCTTGATTCCGTGAAGCAACAAGTATTTCGTGAGAAAATGGGCATTTAGAGTCCTAAAAATGGCAAAGTTCCTGATTTTTGATAAGTAGTGGTATGTGAGTGCAACAGAAAAAAAATTTAATATCTCAGGGATGTTAATACACTTTTTTGTCCTAAAAAAAGCTGGGAATAAAGCCTATCTGATTGATTCCGTGAAGCAACAAGTATTTCGTGAGAAATTGGGCATTTAGAGTCCAAAAAATGGCTAAATTCATTATTTTTGATAAGTATTGGTCGGTGAATGCAACACAATAAAAATTTTAATATCTCAGGGATGTTAATACATTTTCTTGTCCCAAAAAAAGCTGGGAATAAAGCGTATCTGATTGATTCCGTGAAGCAACAAGTATTTCGTGAGAAAATGGGCATTTAGAGTCCAAAAAATGGCTAAATTTATTATTTTTGATAAGTATTGGTCGGTGAATGCAACACAAAAAAAATTTTAATATCTCAGGGATGTTAATACATTTTCTTGTCCCAAAAAAAGCTGGGAATAAAGCGTATCTGATTGATTCCGTGAAGCAACAAGTATTTCGTGAGAAATTGGGCATTTAGAGTCCAAAAAATGGCTAAATTCATTATTTTTGATAAGTATTGGTCGGTGAATGCAACACAAAAAAAATTTTAATATCTCAGGGATGTTAATACATTTTCTTGTCCCAAAAAAAGCTGGGAATAAAGCGTATCTGATTGATTCTGTGAAGCAACAAGTATTTCGTGAGAAAATGGGCATCCAGAGTCTAAAAAATGGCAAAATTCATGATTTTTGATAAGTATTGGTCGGTGAGAGCAACGGAAAAAAATTTTAATATCTCAGGGATGTTAATACATTTTCTTGTCCCAACAAAAGCTGGGAATAAAGCGTATCTGATTGATTCCGTGAAGCAACAAGTATTTCGTGAGAAAATGGGCATTTAGAGTCCAAAAAATGGCTAAATTTATTATTTTTGATAAGTATTGGTCGGTGAATGCAACACAAAAAAAATTTTAATATCTCAGGGATGTTAATACATTTTCTTGACCCAAAAAAAGCTGGGAATAAAGCGTATCTGATTGATTCCGTGAAGCAACAAGTATTTCGTGAGAAATTGGGCATTTAGAGTCCAAAAAATGGCTAAATTCATTATTTTTGATAAGTATTGGTCGGTGAATGCAACACAAAAAAAATTTTAATATCTCAGGGATGTTAATACATTTTCTTGTCCCAAAAAAAGCTGGGAAATAAGCGTATCTGCTTGATTCCGTGAAGCAACAAGTATTTCGTGATGAAACGGGCATTTAGAGTCCTAAAAATGGCAAAGTTCCTGATTTTTGATAAGTAGTGGTATGTGAGTGCAACAGAAAAAAAATTTTAATATCTCAGGGATGTTAATACATTTTCTTGTCCCAAAAAAAGCTGGGAAATAAGCGTATCTGCTTGATTCCGTGAAGCAACAAGTATTTCGTGATGAAACGGGCATTTAGAGTCCTAAAAATGGCAAAGTTCCTGATTTTTGATAAGTAGTGGTATGTGAGTGCAACACAAAAAAAATTTTAATATCTCAGGGATGTTAATACACTTTTTTGTCCTAAAAAAAGCTGGGAATAAAGCCTATCTGATTGATTCCGTGAAGCAACAAGTATTTCGTGAGAAATTGGACATTTAGAGTCCAAAAAATGGCTAAATTCATTATTTTTGATAAGTATTGGTCGGTGAATGCAACACAAAAAAAATTTTGATATCTCAGGGATGTTAATACATTTTCTTGTCCCAAAAAAAGCTGGGAATAAAGCGTATCTGATTGATTCCGTGAAGCAACAAGTATTTCGTGAGAAAATGGGCATTTAGAGTCCAAAAAATGGCTAAATTTATTATTTTTGATAAGTATTGGTCGGTGAATGCAACACAAAAAAAATTTTAATATCTCAGGGATGTTAATACATTTTCTTGTCCCAAAAAAAGCTGGGAATAAAGCGTATCTGATTGATTCCGTGAAGCAACAAGTATTTCGTGAGAAATTGGGCATTTAGAGTCCAAAAAATGGCTAAATTCATTATTTTTGATAAGTATTGGTCGGTGAATGCAACACAAAAAAAATTTTAATATCTCAGGGATGTTAATACATTTTCTTGTCCCAAAAAAAGCTGGGAATAAAGCGTATCTGATTGATTCCGTGAAGCAACAAGTATTTCGTGAGAAAATGGGCATCCAGAGTCTAAAAAATGGCAAAATTCATGATTTTTGATAAGTATTGGTCGGTGAGAGCAACGGAAAAAAATTTTAATATCTCAGGGATGTTAATACATTTTCTTGTCCCAAAAAAAGCTGGGAAATAAGCGTATCTGCTTGATTCCGTGAAGCAACAAGTATTTCGTGATGAAACGGGCATTTAGAGTCCTAAAAATGGCAAAGTTCCTGATTTTTGATAAGTAGTGGTATGTGAGTGCAACAGAAAAAAATTTTAATATCTCAGGGATGTTAATACACTTTTTTGTCCTAAAAAAAGGTGGGAAATGAGCGTATCCGATTGATTCCGTGAAGCAACAAGTATTTCGTGATGAAACGGGCATTCAGAGTCCAAAAAATGGCGAAATTCATGATTTTTGATAAGTACCCGGTCGGTGAGAGCAACTGGAAAAAATTCTAATATCTCAGGGATGTTAATACATTTTCTTGTCCCAAAAAAAGCTGGGAATAAAGCGTATCTGATTGATTCCGTGAAGCAACAAGTATTTCGTGAGAAAATGGGCATCCAGAGTCTAAAAAATGGCGAAATTCATGATTTTTGATAAGTATTGGTCGGTGAGACCAACGGAAAAAAATTTTAATATCTCAGGGATGTTAATACATTTTCTTGTCCCAAAAAAAGCTGGGAAATGAGCGTATCTGATTGATTACGTGAAGCAACAAGTATTTCGTGAGAAATTGGGCATTTAGAGTCCAAAAAACGGCTAAATTCATATTTTTTGATAAGTATTGGTCGGTGAATGCAACACAAAAAAAATTTTAATATCTCAGGGATGTTAATACATTTTCTTGTCCCAAAAAAAGCTGGGAAATGAGCGTATCTGATTGATTCCGTGAAGCAACAAGTATTTTGTGAGAAAAAGGGCATCCAGAGTCTAAAAAATGGCGAAATTCATGATTTTTGATAAGTATTGGTCGGTGAGAGCAACGGAAAAAAATTTTAATATCTCAGGGATGTTAATACATTTTCTTGTCCCAAAAAAAGCTGGGAAATGAGCGTATCTGATTGATTACGTGAAGCAACAAGTATTTCGTGAGAAATGGGGCATTTAGAGTCCAAAAAATGGCTAAATTCATGATTTTTGATAAGTATTGGTCGGTGAATGCAACACAAAAAAAATTTTAATATCTCAGGGATGTTAATACATTTTCTTGTCCCAAAAAAAGCTGGGAAATGAGCGTATCTGATTGATTCCGTGAAGCAACAAGTATTTTGTGAGAAAAAGGGCATCCAGAGTCTAAAAAATGGCGAAATTCATGATTTTTGATAAGTATTGGTCGGTGAGAGCAACGGAAAAAAATTTTAATATCTCAGGGATGTTAATACATTTTCTTGTCCCAAAAAAAGCTGGGAAATGAGCGTATCTGATTGATTACGTGAAGCAACAAGTATTTCGTGAGAAATGGGGCATTTAGAGTCCAAAAAATGGCTAAATTCATGATTTTTGATAAGTATTGGTCGGTGAATGCAACACAAAAAAAATTTTAATATCTCAGGGATGTTAATACATTTTCTTGTCCCAAAAAAAGCTGGGAAATGAGCGTATCTGATTGATTCCGTGAAGCAACAAGTATTTTGTGAGAAAAAGGGCATCCAGAGTCTAAAAAATGGCGAAATTCATGATTTTTGATAAGTATTGGTCGGTGAGAGCAACGGAAAAAAATTTTAACATCTCAGGGATGTTAATACATTTTCTTGTCCCAAAAAAAGCTGGGAAATGAGCGTATCTGATTGAATCCGTGAAGCAACAAGTATTTCGTGATGAAACGGGCATTTAGAGTCCAAAAAATGGCTAAATTCATGATTTTTGATAAGTATTGGTCGGTGAGAGCAACTGAAAAAAATTTTAATATCTCAGGGATGTTAATACATTTTCTTGGCCCAAAAAAAGCTGGGAAATGAGCGTATCTGATTGATTCCGTGAAGCAACAAGTATTTCGTGAGAAAAAGGGCATCCAGAGTCTAAAAAATGGCGAAATTCATGATTTTTGATAAGTATTGGTCGGTGAGTGCAACACAAAAAAAATTTTAATATCTCAGGGATGTTAATACATTTTCTTGTCCCAAAAAAAGCTGGGAAATAAGCGTATCTGATTGATTCTGTGAAGCAACAAGTATTTCGTGAGAAAATGGGCATCCAGAGTCTAAAAAATGGCGAAATTCATGGTTTTTGATAAGTATTGGTCGGTGAATGCAACACAAAAAAAATTTTAATATCTCAGGGATGTTAATACATTTTCTTGTCCCAAAAAAAGCTGGGAAATAAGCGTATCTGTTTGATTCCGTGAAGCAACAAGTATTTCGTGAGAAATTGGGCATTTAGAGTCCAAAAAATGGCGAAATTCATGATTTTTGATAAGTATTGGTCGGTGAGAGCAACGGAAAAAAATTGTAATATCTCAGGGATGTTAATACATTTTCTTGTCCCAAAAAAAGCTGGGAAATGAGCGTATCTGATTGATTACGTGAAGCAACAAGTATTTCGTGAGAAATTGGGCATTTAGAGTCCAAAAAATGGCGAAATTCATGATTTTTGATAAGTATTGGTCGGTGAGTGCAACACAAAAAAAATTTTAATATCTCAGGGATGTTAATACATTTTCTTGTCCCAAAAAAAGCTGGGAAATAAGCGTATCTGATTGATTCTGTGAAGCAACAAGTATTTCGTGAGAAATCGGGCATTTAGAGTCCAAAAAATGGCGAATATCATGATTTTTGATAAGTATTGGTCGGTGAGAGCAACGGAAAAAAATTTTAATATCTCAGGGATGTTCATACATTTTCTTGTCCCAAAAAAAAGGTGGGAAAAAAGCGTATCTGATTGATTCCGTGAAGCAACAAGTATTTCGTGATGAAACGGGCATTTAGAGTCCTAAAAATGGCGAAATTCATGATTTTTGATAAGTACTGGTAGGTGAGTGCAACAGAAAAAAATTTTAATATATCTCAGGGATGTTAATACATTTTCTTGTCCCAAAAAAAGCTGGCAAATAAGCGTATCCGATTGATTCCGTGAAGCAACAAGTATTTCGTGATGAAACGGGCATTTAGAGTCCTAAAAATGGCGAAATTCATGATTTTTGATAAGTACTGGTAGGTGAGTGCAACTGAAAAAAATTTTAATATCTCAGGGATGTTCATCACATTTTCTTGTCCTAAAAAAAGGTGGGAAATGAGCGTATCCGATTGATTCCGTGAAGCAACAAGTATTTCGTGATGAAACGGGCATTCAGAGTCCAAAAAATGGCGAAATTCATGATTTTTGATAAGTTACCGGTCGGGTGAGAGCAACTGAAAAAAATTTTAATATCTCAGGGATGTTAATACATTTTCTTGTCCCAAAAAAAGCTGGCAAATAAGCGTATCTGATTGATTGCGTGAAGCAACAAGTATTTCGTGATGAAACGGGCATTCAGAGTCCAAAAAATGGCGAAATTCATGATTTTTGATAAGTACCGGTCGGTGAGAGCAACTGAAAAAAATTTTAATATCTCAGGGATGTTAATACATTTTCTTGTCCCAAAAAAAGCTGGCAAATAAGCGTATCTGCTTGATTCCGTGAAGCAACAAGTATTTCGTGATGAAACGGGCATTCAGAGTCCAAAAAATGGCGAAATTCATGATTTTTGATAAGTACCGGTCGGTGAGAGCAACGGAAAAAAATTTTAATATCTCAGGGATGTTAATACATTTTCTTGTCCCAAAAAAAGCTGGGAAATAAGCGTATCTGATTGATTCTGTGAAGCAACAAGTATTTCGTGAGAAAATGGGCATCCAGAGTCTAAAAAATGGCGAAATTCATGATTTTTGATAAGTATTGGTCGGTGAATGCAACACAAAAAAAATTTTAATATCTCAGGGATGTTAATACATTTTCTTGTCCCAAAAAAAGCTGGGAAATGAGCGTATCTGATTGATTCCGTGAAGCAACAAGTATTTCGTGAGAAAAAGGGCATCCAGAGTCTAAAAAATGGCGAAATTCATAATTTTTGATAAGTATTGGTCGGTGAGAGCAACGGAAAAAAATTTTAATATCTCAGGGATGTTAATACATTTTCTTGTCCCAAAAAAAGCTGGGAAATGAGCGTATCTGATTGAATCCGTGAAGCAACAAGTATTTCGTGAGAAATTGGGCATTTAGAGTCCAAAAAATGGCGAAATTCATGATTTTTGATAAGTATTGGTCGGTGAGAGCAACGGAAAAAAATTTTAATATCTCAGGGATGTTAATACATTTTCTTGTCCCAAAAAAAGCTGGGAAATAAGCGTATCTGATTGATTCTGTGAAGCAACAAGTATTTCGTGAGAAATCGGGCATTTAGAGTCCAAAAAATGGCGAATATCATGATTTTTGATAAGTATTGGTCGGTGAGAGCAACGGAAAAAAATTTTAATATCTCAGGGATGTTAATACATTTTCTTGTCCCAAAAAAAAGGTGGGAAAAAAGCGTATCTGATTGATTCCGTGAAGCAACAAGTATTTCGTGAGAAAATGGGCATTCAGAGTCCAAAAAATGGCGAAATTCATGATTTTTGATAAGTACCGGTCGGTGAGAGCAACTGAAAAAAATTTTAATATCTCAGGGATGTTAATACATTTTCTTGTCCCAAAAAAAGCTGGCAAATAAGCGTATCTGATTGATTGCGTGAAGCAACAAGTATTTCGTGATGAAACGGGCATTCAGAGTCCAAAAAATGGCGAAATTCATGATTTTTGATAAGTACCGGTCGGTGAGAGCAACTGAAAAAAATTTTAATATCTCAGGGATGTTAATACATTTTCTTGTCCCAAAAAAAGCTGGCAAATAAGCGTATCTGCTTGATTCCGTGAAGCAACAAGTATTTCGTGATGAAACGGGCATTTAGAGTCCTAAAAATGGCGAAATTCATGATTTTTGATAAGTACTGGTAGGTGAGTGCAACAGAAAAAAATTTTAATATCTCAGGGATGTTAATACACTTTTTTGTCCTAAAAAAAGGTGGGAAATGAGCGTATCCGATTGATTCCGTGAAGCAACAAGTATTTCGTGATGAAACGGGCATTCAGAGTCCAAAAAATGGCGAAATTCATGATTTTTGATAAGTACCGGTCGGTGAGAGCAACTGAAAAAAATTTTAATATCTCAGGGATGTTAATACATTTTCTTGTCCCAAAAAAAGCTGGCAAATAAGCGTATCTGATTGATTGCGTGAAGCAACAAGTATTTCGTGATGAAACGGGCATTCAGAGTCCAAAAAATGGCGAATATCATGATTTTTGATAAGTATTGGTCGGTGAGAGCAACGGAAAAAAATTTTAATATCTCAGGGATGTTAATACATTTTCTTGTCCCAAAAAAAAGGTGGGAAAAAAGCGTATCTGATTGATTCCGTGAAGCAACAAGTATTTCGTGAGAAAATGGGCATTCAGAGTCCAAAAAATGGCGAAATTCATGATTTTTGATAAGTACCGGTCGGTGAGAGCAACTGAAAAAAATTTTAATATCTCAGGGATGTTAATACATTTTCTTGTCCCAAAAAAAGCTGGCAAATAAGCGTATCTGATTGATTGCGTGAAGCAACAAGTATTTCGTGATGAAACGGGCATTCAGAGTCCAAAAAATGGCGAAATTCATGATTTTTGATAAGTACCGGTCGGTGAGAGCAACTGAAAAAAATTTTAATATCTCAGGGATGTTAATACATTTTCTTGTCCCAAAAAAAGCTGGCAAATAAGCGTATCTGCTTGATTCCGTGAAGCAACAAGTATTTCGTGATGAAACGGGCATTTAGAGTCCTAAAAATGGCGAAATTCATGATTTTTGATAAGTACTGGTAGGTGAGTGCAACAGAAAAAAATTTTAATATCTCAGGGATGTTAATACACTTTTTTGTCCTAAAAAAAGGTGGGAAATGAGCGTATCCGATTGATTCCGTGAAGCAACAAGTATTTCGTGATGAAACGGGCATTCAGAGTCCAAAAAATGGCGAAATTCATGATTTTTGATAAGTACCGGTCGGTGAGAGCAACTGAAAAAAATTTTAATATCTCAGGGATGTTAATACATTTTCTTGTCCCAAAAAAAGCTGGCAAATAAGCGTATCTGATTGATTGCGTGAAGCAACAAGTATTTCGTGATGAAACGGGCATTCAGAGTCCAAAAAATGGCGAAATTCATGATTTTTGAT
>OY751558.1:3797558-3828147 GCA_963572265.1 Caenorhabditis doughertyi
CCAAAAACCTTGAAAATAAATCTCTTCTCACTTTTTCCATCGATTATGGCCTATATGCATGTTTTTCGAGTGATTTGACGCAGCACCGCGCGAAATAAGTGTTGTACTGTTATGAAAAGTTTTGCAACGTTTTCTACACTTAAAAATACACCAGAAAAGTGTAGAACAAGCAAAAACCTTGAAAATAAATCTCTTCTCACTTTTTCCATCGATTATGGCCTATATGCATGTTTTTCGAGTGATTTGACGCCAGCACCGCGCGAAATAAGTGTTGTACTGTTATGAAAAGTTTTGCACCGTTTTCTACACTTAAAAATACACCAGAAAAGTGTAGAAACAAGCAAAAAACCTTGAAAATAAATCTCTTCTCACTTTTTCCATCGATTATGGCCTATATGCATGTTTTTCGAGTGATTTGACGCAGCACCCGCGCGAAATAAGTGTTGTACTGTTATGAAAAGTTTTGCACCGTTTTCTACACTTAAAAATACACCAGAAAAGTGTAGAAACAAGCAAAAACCTTGAAAATAAATCTCTTCTCACTTTTTCCATCGATTATGGCCTATATGCATGTTTTTCGAGTGATTTGACGCAGCCACCGCGCGAAATAAGTGTTGTACTGTTATGAAAAGTTTTGCAACGTTTTCTACACTTAAAAAATACACCAGAAAAGTGTAGAAACAAGCAAAACCTTGAAAATAAATCTCTTCTCACTTTTTCCATCGATATGGCCTATATGCATGTTTTTCGAGTGATTTGACGCAGCACCGCGCGAAATAAGTGTTGTACTGTTATGAAAAGTTTTGCACCGTTTTCTACACTTAAAAATACACCAGAAAAGTGTAGAAACAAGCAAAAAACCTTGAAAATAAATCTCTTCTCACTTTTTCCATCGATTATGGCCTATATGCATGTTTTTCGAGTGATTTGACGCAGCACCGCGCGAAATAAGTTGTTGTACTGTTATGAAAAGTTTTGCAACGTTTTCTACACTTAAAAAATACACCAGAAAAATGTAGAAACAGGCAAAAAACCTCGAAAATAAATCTTCTTGCACTTTTTTCCATCGATTATGGCATATATGCATGTTTTTCGAGTGATTTGACGCAGCCACCGCGCGAAATAAGTGTTGTACTGTTATGAAAAGTTTTTGCACCGTTTTCTACACTTAAAAATACACCAGAAAAAGTGTAGAAACAAGCAAAAACCTTGAAAATAAATCTCTTCTCACTTTTTCCATCGATTATGGCCTATATGCATGTTTTTCGAGTGATTTGACGCAGCACCGCGCGAAATAAGTGTTGTACTGTTATTAAAGTTTTGCAACGTTTTCTACACTCAAAAATACACCAGAAAAATGTAGAAACACGCAAAAACCTCGAAAATAAATCTTCTTGCACTTTTTCCATCGATTATGGCATATATGCATGTTTTTCGAGTGATTTGACGCAGCAACCGCGCGAAATAATTGGTTGTACTGTTATGAAAAGTTTTGCACCGTTTTTCTACACTTAAAAATACACCAGAAAAGTGTAGAAACAAGCAAAAAACCTTGAAAATAAATCTCTTCTCACTTTTTCCATCGATTATGGCCTATATGCATGTTTTTCGAGTGATTTGACGCCAGCACCGCGCGAAATAAGTGTTGTACTGTTATGAAAAGTTTTGCAACCGTTTTCTACACTTAAAAATACACCAGAAGAGTGTAGAAACAAGCAAAAACCTTGAAAATAAATCTCTTCTCACTTTTCCATCGATTATGGCCTATATGCATGTTTTTCGAGTGATTTGACGCAGCACCGCGCGAAATAAGTGTTGTGCTGTTATGAAAAGTTTTGCAACGTTTTCTACACTTAAAAATACACCAGAAAAATGTAGAAACAGGCAAAAACCTCGAAAAATAAATCTTCTTGCACTTTTTCCATCGATTATGGCATATATGCATGTTTTTCGAGTGATTTGACGCAGCACCGCGCGAAATAAGTGTTGTACTGTTATGAAAAGTTTTGCACCGTTTTCTACACTTAAAAATACACCAGAAAAATGTAGAAAACACGCAAAAACCTCGAAAATAAATCTTCTTGCACTTTTTCCATCGATTATGGCATATATGCATGTTTTTCGAGTGATTTGACGCAGCACCGCGCGAAATAATTGTTGTACTGTTATGAAAAGTTTTGCACCGTTTTCTACACTTAAAAAATACACCAGAAAAGTGTAGAAACAAGCAAAAAACCTTGAAAATAAATCTCTTCTCACTTTTTCCATCGATTATGGCCTATATGCATGTTTTTCGAGTGATTTGACGCAGCAACCGCGCGAAATAAGTGTTGTACTGTTATGAAAAGTTTTGCACCGTTTTCTACACTTAAAAATACACCAGAAGAGTGTAGAAACAAGCAAAAACCTTGAAAATAAATCTCTTCTCACTTTTTCCATCGATTATGGCCTATATGCATGTTTTTCGAGTGATTTGACGCAGCCACCGCGCGAAATAAGTGTTGTACTGTTATGAAAAGTTTGCAACGTTTTCTACACTTAAAAATACACCAGAAAAATGTAGAAACAGGCAAAAACCTCGAAAATAAATCTTCTTGCACTTTTTCCATCGATTATGGCATATATGCATGTTTTTTCGAGTGATTTGACGCAGCACCGCGCGAAATAAGTGTTGTACTGTTATGAAAAGTTTTGCACCGTTTTCTTCACTCAAAAATACACCAGCAAAGTGTAAAAACAAGCAAAAACCTTGAAAATAAATCTCTTGTCACTTTTTTCCATCGATTATGGCCTATATGCATGTTTTTCGAGTGATTTGACGCAGCACCACCGCGCGAAATAAGTGTTGTACTGTTATGAAAAGTTTTGCACCGTTTTCTACATTTAAAAAATACACCAGAAAAGTGTAGAAACAAGCAAAAACCTTGAAAATAAATCTCTTCTCACTTTTTCCATCGATTATGGCCTATATGCATGTTTTTCGAGTGATTTGACGCAGCACCGCGCGAAATAAGTGTTGTACTGTTATGAAAAGTTTTGCACCGTTTTCTACACTTAAAAATACACCAGAAAAATGTAGAAACAGGCAAAAAACCTCGAAAATAAATCTTCTTGCACTTTTTCCATCGATTATGGCATATATGCATGTTTTTCGAGTGATTTGACGCAGCACCGCGCGAAATAAGTGTTGTACTGTTATGAAAAGTTTTGCACCGTTTTCTACACTTAAAAATACACCAGAAAAAGTGTAGAAACAAGCAAAAACCTTGAAAATAAATCTCTTCTCACTTTTTCCATCGATTATGGCATATATGCATGTTTTTCGAGTGATTTGACGCAGCACCGCGCGAAATAAGTGTTGTACTGTTATGAAAAGTTTTGCACCGTTTTTTTCACTTGAAAATACACCAGCAAAGTGTAGAAACAAGCAAAAACCTTGAAAATAAATCTCTTGTCACTTTTTCCATCGATTATGGCCTATATGCATGTTTTTCGAGTGATTTGACGCAGCACCGCGCAAAATAAGTGTTGTACTGTTATGAAAAGTTTTGCACCGTTTTCTACATTTAAAAATACACCAGAAAAGTGTAGAAACAAGCAAAAACCTTGAAAATAAATCTCTTCTCACTTTTTCCATCGATTATGGCCTATATGCATGTTTTTCGAGTGATTTGACGCAGCACCGCGCGAAATAAGTGTTGTACTGTTATGAAAAGTTTTGCACCGTTTTCTACACTTAAAAATACACCAGAAAAATGTGGAAACACGCAAAAACCTCGAAAATAAATCTTCTTGCACTTTTTCCATCGATTATGGCATATATGCATGTTTTTCGAGTGATTTGACGCAGCACCGCGCGAAATAAGTGTTGTACTGTTATGAAAAGTTTTGCACCGTTTTCTACACTTAAAAATACACCAGAAAAGTGTAGAAACAAGCAAAAACCTTGAAAATAAATCTCTTCTCACTTTTTCCATCGATTATGGCATATATGCATGTTTTTCGAGTGATTTGACGCAGCACCGCGCGAAATAAGTGTTGTACTGTTATGAAAAGTTTTGCACCGTTTTCTACATTTAAAAATACACCAGAAAAGTGTAGAAACAAGCAAAAACCTTGAAAATAAATCTCTTCTCACTTTTTCCATCGATTATGGCCTATATGCATGTTTTTCGAGTGATTTGACGCAGCACCGCGCGAAATAAGTGTTGTACTGTTATGAAAAGTTTTGCAACGTTTTTCTACACTTAAAAAATACACCAGAAAAATGTAGAAACAGGCAAAAACCTCGAAAATAAATCTTCTTGCACTTTTTCCATCGATTATGGCATATATGCATGTTTTTCGAGTGATTTGACGCAGCACCGCGCGAAATAAGTGTTGTACTGTTATGAAAAGTTTTGCACCGTTTTCTACACTTAAAAATACACCAGAAAAATGTAGAAACACGCAAAAACCTCGAAAATAAATCTTCTTGCACTTTTTTCCATCGATTATGGCATATATGCATGTTTTTCGAGTGATTTGACGCAGCACCGCGCGAAATAATTGTTGTACTGTTATGAAAAGTTTTGCACCGTTTTCTACACTTAAAAATACACCAGAAAAGTGTAGAAACAAGCAAAAACCTTGAAAATAAATCTCTTCTCACTTTTTCCATCGATTATGGCCTATATGCATGTTTTTCGAGTGATTTGACGCAGCAACCGCGCGAAATAAGTGTTGTACTGTTATGAAAAGTTTTGCACCGTTTTCTACACTTAAAAAACACCAGAAGAGTGTAGAAACAAGCAAAAACCTTGAAAATAAATCTCTTCTCACTTTTTTCCATCGATTATGGCCTATATGCATGTTTTTCGAGTGATTTGACGCAGCACCCGCGCGAAATAAGTGTTGTACTGTTATGAAAAGTTTTGCAACGTTTTCTACACTTAAAAATACACCAGAAAA
Organism: Caenorhabditis doughertyi; assembly: GCA_963572265.1. Taxonomy (NCBI): domain Eukaryota; kingdom Metazoa; phylum Nematoda; class Chromadorea; order Rhabditida; family Rhabditidae; genus Caenorhabditis; species Caenorhabditis doughertyi. Next base: position 3,802,509 of record OY751558.1, read on the forward strand.
ATGTAGAAACAGGCAAAAACCTCGAAAATAAATCTTCTTGCACTTTTTCCATCGATTATGGAATATATGCATGTTTTTCGAGTGATTTGACGCAGCACCGCGCGAAATAAGTGTTGTACTGTTATGAAAAGTTTTGCACCGTTTTCTTCACTCAAAAATACACCCAGCAAAGTGTAAAAACAAGCAAAAACCTTGAAAATAAATCTCTTGTCACTTTTTTCCATCGATTATGGCCTATATGCATGTTTTTCGAGTGATTTGACGCAGCACCGCGCGAAATAAGTGTTGTACTGTTATGAAAAGTTTTGCACCGTTTTCTACATTTAAAAATACACCAGAAAAGTGTAGAAACAAGCAAAAACCTTGAAAATAAATCTCTTCTCACTTTTTCCATCGATTATGGCCTATATGCATGTTTTTCGAGTGATTTGACGCAGCACCGCGCGAAATAAGTGTTGTACTGTTATGAAAAGTTTTGCACCGTTTTCTACACTTAAAAATACACCAGAAAAATGTAGAAACACGCAAAAAACCTTGAAAATAAATCTCTTCTCACTTTTTCCATCGATTATGGCCTATATGCATGTTTTTCGAGTGATTTGACGCAGCACCGCGCGAAATAAGTGTTGTACTGTTATGAAAAGTTTTGCACCGTTTTCTACACTTAAAAAATCACACCAGAAAAATGTGGGAAACACGCAAAAACCTCGAAAATAAATCTTCTTGCACTTTTTCCATCGATTATGGCATATATGCATGTTTTTCGAGTGATTTGACGCAGCACCGCGCGAAATAAGTGTTGTACTGTTATGAAAAGTTTTGCACCGTTTTCTACACTTAAAAAATACACCAGAAAAGTGTAGAAACAAGCAAAAACCTTGAAAATAAATCTCTTCTCATCTTTTTCCATCGATTATGGCATATATGCATGTTTTTCGAGTGATTTGACGCAGCACCGCGCGAAATAAGTGTTGTTACTGTTATGAAAAGTTTTGCACCGTTTTCTACATTTAAAAATACACCAGAAAAGTGTAGAAACAAGCAAAAACCTTGAAAATAAATCTCTTCTCACTTTTTCCATCGATTATGGCCTATATGCATGTTTTTCGAGTGATTTGACGCAGCACCGCGCGAAATAAGTGTTGTACTGTTATGAAAAGTTTTGCAACGTTTTCTACACTTAAAAAATACACCAGAAAAATGTAGAAACAGGCAAAAACCTCGAAATAAATCTTCTTGCACTTTTTCCATCGATTATGGCATATATGCATGTTTTTCGAGTGATTTGACGCAGCCACCGCGCGAAATAAGTGTTGTACTGTTATGAAAAGTTTTGCACCGTTTTCTACACTTAAAAAATACACCAGAAAAATGTAGAAACACGCAAAAACCTCGAAAATAAATCTTCTTGCACTTTTTCCATCGATTATGGCATATATGCATGTTTTTCGAGTGATTTGACGCAGCACCCGCGCGAAATAATTGTTGTACTGTTATGAAAAGTTTTGCACCGTTTTCTACACTTAAAAATACACCAGAAAAGTGTAGAAACAAGCAAAAACCTTGAAAATAAATCTCTTCTCACTTTTTCCATCGATTATGGCCTATATGCATGTTTTTCGAGTGATTTGACGCAGCCACCGCGCGAAATAAAGTGTTGTACTGTTATGAAAAAGTTTTGCACCGTTTTCTACACTTAAAAATACACCAGAAGAGTGTAGAAACAAGCAAAAAACCTTGAAAATAAATCTCTTCTCACTTTTTCCATCGATTATGGCCTATATGCATGTTTTTTCGAGTGATTTGACGCAGCAACCGCGCGAAATAAGTGTTGTACTGTTATGAAAAGTTTTTGCAACGTTTTCTACACTTAAAAATACACCAGAAAAATGTAGAAACAGGCAAAAACCTCGAAAATAAATCTTCTTGCACTTTTTCCATCGATTATGGAATATATGCATGTTTTTCGAGTGATTTGACGCAGCACCGCGCGAAATAAGTGTTGTACTGTTATGAAAAGTTTTGCACCGTTTTCTTCACTCAAAAATACACCAGCAAAGTGTAAAACAAGCAAAAACCTTGAAAATAAATCTCTTGTCACTTTTTCCATCGATTATGGCCTATATGCATGTTTTTCGAGTGATTTGACGCAGCACCGCGCGAAATAAGTGTTGTAACTGTTATGAAAAGTTTTGCAACCGTTTTCTACATTTAAAAAATACACCAGAAAAGTGTAGAAACAAGCAAAAACCTTGAAAATAAATCTCTTCTCACTTTTTCCATCGATTATGGCCTATATGCATGTTTTTCGAGTGATTTGACGCAGCACCGCGCGAAATAAGTGTTGTACTGTTATGAAAAGTTTTGCACCGTTTTCTACACTTAAAAATACACCAGAAAAATGTAGAAACACGCAAAAACCTTGAAAATAAATCTTCTTGCACTTTTTCCATCGATTATGGCATATATGCATGTTTTTCGAGTGATTTGACGCAGCACCCGCGCGAAATAAGTGTTGTACTGTTATCTACACTTAAAAAATACACCAGAAAAGTGTAGAAACAAGCAAAAACCTTGAAAATAAATCTCTTCTCACTTTTTCCATCGATTATGGCATATATGCATGTTTTTCGAGTGATTTGACGCAGCACCGCGCGAAATAAGTGTTGTACTGTTATGAAAAGTTTTGCACCGTTTTTTTCACTTAAAAATACACCAGCAAGGTGTAGAAACAAGCAAAAACCTTGAAAATAAATCTCTTGTCACTTTTTCCATCGATTATGGCCTATATGCATGTTTTTCGAGTGATTTGACGCAGCACCGCGCAAAATAAGTGTTGTACTGTTATGAAAAGTTTTGCACCGTTTTCTACATTTAAAAATACACCAGAAAAGTGTAGAAACAAGCAAAAACCCTTGAAAATAAATCTCTTCTCACTTTTTCCATCGATTATGGCCTATATGCATGTTTTCGAGTGATTTGACGCAGCACCGCGCGAAATAAGTGTTGTACTGTTATGAAAAGTTTTGCACCGTTTTCTACACTTAAAAATACACCAGAAAAATGTAGAAACACGCAAAAACCTCGAAAATAAATCTTCTTGCACTTTTTCCATCGATTATGGCATATATGCATGTTTTTCGAGTGATTTGACGCAGCACCGCGCGAAATAAGTGTTGTACTGTTATGAAAAGTTTTGCACCGTTTTCTACACTTAAAAATACACCAGAAAAGTGTAGAAACAAGCAAAAACCTTGAAAATAAATCTCTTCTCACTTTTTCCATCGATTATGGCATATATGCATGTTTTTCGAGTGATTTGACGCAGCACCGCGCGAAATAAGTGTTGTACTGTTATGAAAAGTTTTGCACCGTTTTTTTCACTTAAAAATACACCAGCAAAGTGTAGAAACAAGCAAAAACCTTGAAAATAAATCTCTTGTCACTTTTTCCATCGATTATGGCCTATATGCATGTTTTTCGAGTGATTTGACGCAGCACCGCGCGAAATAAGTGTTGTACTGTTATGAAAAGTTTTGCACCGTTTTCTACATTTAAAAATACACCAGAAAAGTGTAGAAACAAGCAAAAACCTTGAAAATAAATCTCTTCTCACTTTTTCCATCGATTATGGCCTATATGCATGTTTTTCGAGTGATTTGACGCAGCACCGCGCGAAATAAGTGTTGTACTGTTACGAAAAGTTTTGCACCGTTTTCTACACTTAAAAACACACCAGAAAAATGTAGAAACACGCAAAAACCTCGAAAATAAATCTTCTTGCACTTTTTCCATCGATTATGGCATATATGCATGTTTTTCGAGTGATTTGACGCAGCACCGCGTGAAATAAGTGTTGTACTGTTATGAAAAGTTTTGCACCGTTTTTTTCACTTAAAAATACACCAGCAAAGTGTAGAAACAAGCAAAAACCTTGAAAATAAATCTCTTGTCACTTTTTTCCATCGATTATGGCCTATATGCATGTTTTTCGAGTGATTTGACGCAGCACCGCGCGAAATAAGTGTTGTACTGTTATGAAAAGTTTTGCACCGTTTTCTACATTTAAAAATACACCAGAAAAGTGTAGAAACAAGCAAAAACCTTGAAAATAAATCTCTTCTCACTTTTTCCATCGATTATGGCCTATATGCATGTTTTTCGAGTGATTTGACGCAGCACCGCGCGAAATAAGTGTTGTACTGTTACGAAAAGTTTTGCACCGTTTTCTACACTTAAAAACACACCAGAAAAATGTAGAAACACGCAAAAACCTCGAAAATAAATCTTCTTGCACTTTTTCCATCGATTATGGCATATATGCATGTTTTTCGAGTGATTTGCCGCAGCACCGCGCGAAATAAATGTTGTACTGTTATGAAAAGTTTTGCACCGTTTTCTAAACTTAAAAATACACCAGAAAAATGTAGAAACAGGCAAAAACCTCGAAAATAAATCTTCTTGCACTTTTTCCATCGATTAAGGCATATATGCATGTTTTTCGAGTGATTTGACGCAGCACCGCGCGAAATAAGTGTTGTACTGTTATGAAAAGTTTTGCACTGTTTTCTACACTCAAAAATACACCAGAGAAGTGTAGAAACAAGCAAGAACCTTGAAAATAAATCTCTTCTCACTTTTTCCATCGATTATGGCCTATATGCATGTTTTTCGAGTGATTTGACGCAGCACCGCGCGAAATAAGTGTTGTACTGTTATGAAAAGTTTTGCACCGTTTTCTACACTTAAAAAAATACACCAGAAAAGTGTAGAAACAAGCAAAAACCTTGAAAATAAATCTCTTCTCACTTTTTCCATCGATTATGGCCTATATGCATGTTTTTCGAGTGATTTGACGCAGCACCGCGCGAAATAAGTGTTGTACTGTTATGAAAAGTTTTGCAAACGTTTTCGACACTTAAAAATACACCAGAAAAATGTAGAAACAGGCAAAAACCTCGAAAATAAATCTTCTTGCACTTTTTCCATCGATTATGGCCTATATGCATGTTTTTCGAGTGATTTGACGCAGCACCGCGCGAAATAAGTGTTGTACTATTATGAAAAGTTTTGCAACGTTTTCTACACTTAAAAAATACACCAGAAAAATGTAGAAACAGGCAAAAACCTCGAAAATAAATCTTCTTGCACTTTTTCCATCGATTATGGCATATATGCATGTTTTTCGAATGATTTGACGCAGCACCGCGCGAAATAAGTGTTGTACTGTTATGAAAAGTTTTGCATCGTTTTCTACACTTAAAAATACACCAGAAAAGTGTAGAAGCAAGCAAAAAACCTTGAAAATAAATCTCTTCTCCACTTTTTCCATCGATTATGGCCTATATGCATGTTTTTCGAGTGATTTGACGCAGCACCGCGCGAAATAAGTGTTGTACTATTATGAAAAGTTTTGCAACGTTCTCTACACTTAAAAATACACCAGAAAAATGTAGAAACAGGCAAAAACCTCGAAAATAAATCTACTTGCACTTTTTCCATCGATTATGGCATATATGCATGTTTTTCGAGTGATTTGACGCAGCACCGCGCGAAATAAGTGTTGTACTGGTTATGAAAAGTTTTGCAACGTTTTCTACACTTAAAAATACACCAGAAAAGTGTAGAAGCAAGCAAAAACCTTGAAAATAAATCTCTTCTCACTTTTTCCATCGATTATGGCCTATATGCATGTTTTTCGAGTGATTTGACGCAGCACCGCGCGAAATAAGTGTTGTACTGTTATGAAAAGTTTTGCAACGTTTTCTACACTTGAAAATACACCAGAAGAATGTAGAAACAGGCAAAAACCTCGAAAATAAATCTTCTTGCACTTTTTCCATCTATTATGGCATATATGCATGTTTTTCGAGTGATTTGACGCAGCACCGCGCGAAATAAGTGTTGTACTGTTATGAAAAGTTTTGCACTGTTTTCTACACTTAAAATACACCAGAAAAGTGTAGAAACAAGCAAAAACCTTGAAAATGAATCTCTTCTCACTTTTCCATCGATTATGGCCTATATGCATGTTTTTCGAGTGATTTGACGCAGCACCGCGCGAAATAAGTGTTGTACTGTTATGAAAAGTTTTGCACCGTTTTCTACACTTGAAAATACACCAGAAAAGTGTAGAAGCAAGCAAAAACCTTTGAAAATAAATCTCTTCTCACTTTTTCCATCGATTATGGCCTATATGCATGTTTTTCGAGTGATTTGACGCAGCACCGCGCGAAATAAGTGTTGTACTGTTATGAAAAGTTTTGCACCGTTTTCTACACTTGAAAATACACCAGAAAAGTGTAGAAACAAGCAAAAACCTTGAAAATGAATCTCTTCTCACTTTTTCCATCGATTATGGCCTATATGCATGTTTTTCGAGTGATTTGACGCAGCACCGCGCGAAATAAGTGTTGTACTGTTATGAAAAGTTTTGCACTGTTTTCTACACTTAAAAATACACCAGAAAAGTGTAGAAACAAGCAAAAACCTTGAAAATAAATCTCTTCTCACTTTTTCCATCGATTTTGGCCTATATGCATGTTTTTCGAGTGAATTGACGCAGCACCGCGCGAAATAAGTGTTGTACTGTTATGAAAAGTTTTGCACCGTTTTCAACACTTAAAAATACTTCAGAAAAGTGTAGAAACAAGCAAGAACCTTGAAAATAAATCTCTTCTCACTTTTTCCATCGATTATGGCCTATATGCATGTTTTTCGAGTGATTTGACGCAGCACCGCGCGAAATAAGTGTTGTACTGTTATGAAAAGTTTTGCACCGTTTTCTACACTTAAAAATACACCAGAAAAGTGTAGAAACAAGCGAAAACCTTGAAAATAAATCTCTTCTCACTTTTTCCATCGATTATGGCCTATATGCATGTTTTTCGAGTGATTTGACGCAGCACCGCGCGAAACAAGTGTTGTACTGTTATGAAAAGTTTTGCACCGTTTTCTACACTTAAAAATACACCAGAAAAGTGTAGAAACAAGCAAAAACCTTGAAAATAAATCTCTTCTCACTTTTTCCATCGATTATGGCCTATATGCATGTTTTTCGAGTGATTTGACGCAGCACCGCGCGAAATAAGTGTTGTACTGTTATGAAAAGTTTTGCACCGTTTTCTACACTTAAAGGAGGACTGAAGTCAGTAATTTTCTGTTTTTTAATCAATTCCTCTGTTATTTTTATTCATATTTTTCTCTTGCGAAACCCCTCGAAACGCTCTGTGAAACGTACGAGAATCGTCTGCCGTACATAAATTAAATTTTTTCGGAAGAGCGAAAATGGAAGAGAAACCTCCAAGAGACGCGGCCGGGGGTCGCGGATTATTTACGCGCAGTGGGGAATTTTTCATTCAATGCTTTGATTTTTCTTTGTTTCTCGCTTTCTTCGTTGTTTTTTCTGAATTTTTTTTTCTTTCTTTTTCAAAAATTGAAATGATATTCGTCAAAATTGCACATTTCATTCATAATTTTTGTCTTTTTATTCGATTCTCGCGAGTTTTTCGTAGATTTTACAGTCAGTTCTTTTTTTTTTTCGGTGTACTCAAAATTTCAAAAATATTTCAGCATTTTTCAGATTTTTTTTCGCCGTAAAATTAATGATTCAAAAGAAAAAACATTATTTTTAAAATTTTTTACTCGATTTTTCCTCAAATTCTCCGAACTTGAGATTTTTCCTACGCATCAATTCGAAAAAAAAAACACATTTTCTTCCGTTTTCTCAATTTTTTCGTCCAACATTTTCTTCACGCTTATATTTTTTCCGTTATTCGTTGAATCGACAAACAATTTATTAAAAAATTTATTTCAGTTCCTGTCGAAAGAAGCGAAGAGGACGAGTGGAAATCGGCGATCGACTACAAAATGGACTTCAAGACGATTTTCCGTGAGTTTTTCTTTTTATTTATTATTCAATAAAGCGAGAAAAACGAATGGAATATACAAAACAAACCTTTATTCGAAAATTTATGAAAAATTGTGACTTTTCCTGTTCTCTTTTTTCAAATTTCATACGCTCGACCAACATTTTGCAAATTTAGTTATAAAAAATAACTTTGTGACACTTCCGTCTGGTTTCTCGTGTTTTTCATTCAATTTTTATTTATAAAACCAACATTTTCTCAATGAGAAGTACTATTTCCGTTTGTAGGAGCTCCGCGGCAGTTGTTCGATTTGGAAAGGAAGGACGATTCGAGAGGATTTTTTCGCGGTTAGTGAATGAAAAACAGAATTATACATCTCCGCCATAATTTTTTTTCAGTTTCCTACAAAACTAATGAACGATCGATTGGATTAATTTGGACAACGAATCGGAAGGAATCGAACGCCGCCTGAGATGGAAATACGAAATTTTTCGCGGTTAGAAAAGAATTTACTCTTCATACTTCTCCGCCTCACTTTTCCAGGTTGCAAGAAGAGCGACGAGAACAAGCCTCCAGTACCAAAGCCACATGGGAGGACAAATTCAAGAGCCAATTCAAGCAAAAGAAGCTCATTGACAACTAGGGAATCGTCGGAAAAAGTGGTTTTTTTAATTCTCGAGCCATCGGGAAGCAGGAAGGGTACTGATTACGTATGAGTTTCATTTTTACCCTTGAGGCTACAGTAAAAAGAGCCAAGAGACAGATTTGAACGATTTTTTATGAGAAATATAGAGTCATAAAATGCGTTTTTCACCTATTTTTGCGCTCTCTGGAGCTCTGGATAACCAGGAAAAGCTGTCAAAAGCAGTAATTGTTACAAAAATTGGTCAAATCTGCCTGTTTAATTTTTTTCTGAAGCCTTGTCCGCAAAAATTTGTTTCATATTGTAATCAGCACTCATTCAGACTTCAGAATTCCTAAAACATAAGTAGAATTCCGTTTTTCCGATTATTCCTTGGTAACGTTTTTGTTTTTGCGTTGTTTTCATGTTTGTTTCTATTTTATATCGAAAATAAAGATAAAAATGTTCATTTTGAGTGCCAACAAAAGAAAAAAACAACAATAAAAAATATGGAAAAATTTAGGAAAGCTGCGTTTCAACCTACAGTCAAAAGGCAGCTATGCGCAGAGCAGCAGAGAGCAAACGAGGAAGGGGCTGAAATTAAGAAGAGATTTTATAATAATAAAATAATGTTTTTTCCAAATAAATAAGAAAGAACAATTTCACATTTAGTTTGAGTAAAGAGAAAGAGGAAACGACGTTTCCAGCTGGTAGCCTCCGTATAAATATACTGTTAAAATATAATGATTTTGATATCAAAGGGTGACTTTTTTAGAAAATGCATAGATGCAAAGTTTGCTTTGATTATAAGGACCAAGCGTCCATGACGCGTGTTCCAACGAATGAAGAAAAAAGAAAAGAGTGGGTCCAAAGGCTTGGCCCTAAGTTTGAGAGAAGGATGAGTGGAGTCAAATATGCCTATATTTGCCGAGCGCATTTCGAAAATTTAAGAAGTTCAAAATATCGAAAAGCTCGAAGGCTTCCAAAGGCAAGGTGGAAAGCTAGGACCAAGACAACATAGGAATACTTTTCAGAAACTTCGTACATGGCAAGGAGAAGACAATAAACAAACCTCCAGTCAAATTGACTACACCGAAGATACTTTTCAGATTTTTGGTGATATTGCTGAAGTATCGAACAATAGCACTGATCCACTTGATATAGATGTTAGGGATGAAAAGAAAAGCCGTGAGATTGATGAAGAGGACGACTGTATCGTTACTAAACAGGATTCAGAAGATGATGGTGTAGGCTTTATAAAAATTCTAGTGAATCTTGGATGAAATTTGATAAATATCTTTAGGACTACGATCCGATGAGTGATAGTGGAGAAAGTGGGGAGGAGTTTGTGGAAGAAGAAAGTGAACAAAGGCATAGGCCGCTTTATGATTACATTATAGTCGATTTTGAGCAGCTTCTTGAAGCTCTCATATTTTGCCGCCAATGCCGGTCAAAAAGTGTTCGATTCGAACCTCAGTGCAACGTAGGAGCCGGAGTGACGGTAAAAATTATTTATCAAATCCAAATCAATTTTTTCAAATGTAGATGGTTATAACGTGCAATGACTGCGCAAGTACATGGAAGTGGAGCTCGACGCAGAAAACTCCAAGAGGAATATTAGTTAATTCAGATATTTCGACCGCTTCCGTTTCGTGTGGCCTGTCTTATTCGGCTCTCCACCAGTTTTTCGAATGTCTTGGAATGCCACATTTGACAGAGAGAGCACACCATGATATTGTGAGAAAGAAAATCGCGCCGGTTGTCGGAAAAAAGTTTTCTGACCTGCAGAAAAAAGTGCTCGATCTGGTCGTGGAACGATCACAAACAGTAATATAGAAAAATTGAAAATTTCTAAAATTGAAACTTCAACATTCAGACTGGTTTAATCAATGTAGCTGGAGATGCTATGTTTGATAGTCCGGGTTTTAGTGCGAGATTCTGTAGATATGCTATCACAGAAGTCGAAACAGGATTAGTTCTGGAGGTCGAATCGCGAAGAAAAGAGCGAAATGGCAAGTGGCTCAGCCTTTGAAATCAACTTATTTTTGTTATATAGAATCGTCGAAGGCTCAAGAGCCAAAAGCATTAGAAACTTCGCTGAGAAGACTAGTCCATAGGGTTCAAGATTACGACGGAGATGTCAAAGTTTCATCGATCACAACTGATCGAGATTCTTCTGTAAAGAAACTTTTAGAAGAGAAATTCAGTGATATCAGAAGATGGTCGGATTGCTGGCACTATGTCAAAAATCTTTATAAGGTTCTTCTCAAGGTGAGATCGGAACATAGCAATTATACATCCCGTCCTTATTTCCCATTTAGAAACAGGAACAAGTTAGAATGCGACCGATTAAACTATGGATGAAGTCGCTTACGAATCATTTGTACCATGCGATCGTATCTTCCAATGGAGACGGTGTTCTCGCAAGAGAAAAATTCCTATCATTTTTCCTTCACATCCGGGGTATTCATAAAGATTTCGAGGTAAATTTTCCAAAAAGTGATAACTTTGCAATACATAATTCAGAATATTGGAAACTTTCGATTCCAAAGATTTTTCGAATGCGATCATGGCCCCTTGAAGGAAAATCCCAACTATTTAGATTTGGATATTCCTGACCATAAACTGGCTTATGATATCCTTTATGAACTAACGGTGACTGAACAGCGTATGAAAGACATGGAATCAGTTTCGCCACATCTTTCCACTTCGGAAGTTGAGTCTTATAATAGTCTCTCAATCCTCTATCACCCGAAATCTCGGTTTTTGTAGGTTTAAATCTTAAAGTTCAAATATGAATTTTTTAATTACAGCAGTGAAAAAGGCTTTAAATTGCGAATGCAAATTAGCTTCATTCATTGGAACATGCTGAAATTGGAAACACTGGAAGGTATCAGACAGAAAAATCGTAGGAAATCTTTCTATTCCAAAAAGCACAAAAAGCTTACATGGAAAGCTGTTTTCGAAAAAGGCACAAATAGTTGGAGAAAAGAGATTTTTGATGAAGTTCGAAAAAGTAAGCCAATTCATAATGAAAAATAAATATTTGTAAACTAAGGGAGCTACGAAGAACCAGTGATAGAAACTGATGATGATGACGAAGAAATTGACCTTGATATGGAGGAGCTGGCAATAGATGGCCATGGTTTCGAACTAGAGGATTATGAGAAAGAAGATAATTATTCGACTGATTCTGATGATGATGATGAGAGTTCTCTAGAGAGAAAACTGAATGATGAGGGACCGTTCCAAAAAGTTTGGAATCTTCAAGATGAAGCGTTTTGGAAAGATTTAGTTGTTCCAATCAGTGAAAGACTCGTGCCAAAATATATTCCAAAAAACGTGGATTTCGACCATTTCAGCATCGGAAACCGCCGCCAGAAAGTATTCGGTGAAATGTTTCGATCCTCTGTTTTTAAAGGTTTTATCGGCACCAGTATCAGCGATTTTGATGATGAAAACGAGGAAGAAAAAGGATCGGATGATGAAGGGGAAGGAAATGGGGGTTAGATTTGTTACTTTTTTATCAATTTGTTTTTTTCTTTGTTGACTTTTTAATTTTCTTTTTTTAAATAAAAACATGAAAAAACTCACGCTTTTTGCTTCGACTTTTTTCCATCTCAGGCGGCGTTCGATTCCTTCCGATTCGTTGTCCAAATTAATCCAATCGATCGTTCATTAGTTTTGTAGGAAACTGAAAAAAAATTATGGCGGAGAAGTATAATTCTGTTTTTCATTCACTAACCGCGAAAAATCCTCTCGAATCGTCCTTCCTTTCCAAATCGAACAACTGCCGCGGAGCTCCTACAAACGGAAATAGTACTTCTCATTGAGAAAATGTTGGTTTTATAAATAAAAATTGAATGAAAAACACGAGAAACCAGACGGAAGTGTCACAAAGTTATTTTTTATAACTAAATTTGCAAAATGTTGGTCGAGCGTATGAAATTTGAAAAAAGAGAACAGGAAAAGTCACAATTTTTCATAAATTTTCGAATAAAGGTTTGTTTTGTATATTCCATTCGTTTTTCTCGCTTTTTGAATAATAAATAAAAAGAAAAACTCACGGAAAATCGTCTTGAAGTCCATTTTGTAGTCGATCGCCGATTTCCACTCGTCCTCTTCGCTTCTTTCGACAGGAACTGAAATAAATTTTTTAATAAATTGTTTGTCGATTCAACGAATAACGGAAAAAATATAAGCGTGAAGAAAATGTTGGACGAAAAAATTGAGAAAACGGAAGAAAATGTGTTTTTTTTTTCGAATTGATGCGTAGGAAAAATCTCAAGTTCGGAGAATTTGAGGAAAAATCGAGTAAAAAATTTTAAAAATAATGTTTTTCTTTTGAATCATCAATTTTACGGCGAAAAAAATCTGAAAAATGCTGAAATATTTTTGAAATTTTGAGTACACCGAAAAAAAAAAAGAACTGACTGTAAAATCTACGAAAAACTCGCGAGAATCGAATAAAAAGACAAAAATTATGAATGAAATGTGCAATTTTGACGAATATCATTTCAATTTTTGAAAAAGAAAGAAAAAAAATTCAGAAAAAACAACGAAGAAAGCGAGAAACAAAGAAAAATCAAAGCACTGAATGAAAAATTCCCCACTGCGCGTAAATAATCCGCGACCCCGGGCCGCGTCTCTTGGAGGTTTCTCTTCCATTTTCGCTCTTCCGAAAAAATTTAATTTATGTACGGCAGACGATTCTCGTACGTTTCACAGAGCGTTTCGAGGGGTTTCGCAAAAGAAAAATATGAATAAAAATAACAGAGGAATTGATTAAAAAACAGAAAATTACTGACTTCAGTCCTCCTTTAAAAATACACCAGAAAAGTGTAGAAACAAGCAAAAACCTTGAAAATAAATCTCTTCTCACTTTTTCCATCGATTATGGCCTATATGCATGTTTTTCGAGTGATTTGACGCAGCACCGCGCGAAATAAGTGTTGTACTGTTATGAAAAGTTTTGCACCGTTTTCTACACTTGAAAATACACCAGAAAAATGTAGAAACAGGCAAAAACCTCGAAAATAAATCTTCTTGCACTTTTTCCATCGATTATGGCATATATGCATGTTTTTCGAGTGATTTGACGCAGCACCGCGCGAAATGAATGTTGTACTGTTATGAAAAGTTTTGCACCGTTTTCTACACTTAAAAATACACCAGAAAAATGTAGAAACAGGCAAAAACCTCGAAAATAAATCTTCTTGCACTTTTTCCATCGATTATGGCATATATGCATGTTTTTCGAGTGATTTGACGCAGCACCGCGCGAAATAAGTGTTGTACTGTTATGAAAAGTTTTGCACTGTTTTCTACACTTAAAAATACACCAGAGAAGTGTAGAAACAAGCAAGAACCTTGAAAATAAATCTCTTCTCACTTTTTCCATCGATTATGGCCTATATGCATGTTTTTCGAGTGATTTGACGCAGCACCGCGCGAAATAAGTGTTGTACTGTTATGAAAAGTTTTGCACCGTTTTCTACACTTAAAAATACACCAGAAAAGTGTAGAAACAAGCAAAAACCTTGAAAATAAATCTCTTCTCACTTTTTCCATCGATTATGGCCTATATGCATGTTTTTCGAGTGATTTGACGCAGCACCGCGCGAAATAAGTGTTGTACTGTTATGAAAAGTTTTGCACTGTTTTCTACACTTAAAAATACACCAGAAAAATGTAGAAACAGGCAAAAACCTCGAAAATAAATCTTCTTGCACTTTTTCCATCGATTATGGCATATATGCATGTTTTTCGAGTGAATTGACGCAGCACCGCGCGAAATAAGTGTTGTACTGTTATGAAAAGTTTTGCACCGTTTTCTACACTTGAAAATACACCAGAAAAATGTAGAAACAGGCAAAAACCTCGAAAATAAATCTTCTTGCACTTTTTCCATCGATTATGGCATATATGCATGTTTTTCGAGTGATTTGACGCAGCACCGCGCGAAATGAATGTTGTACTGTTATGAAAAGTTTTGCACCGTTTTCTACACTTAAAAATACACCAGAAAAATGTAGAAACAGGCAAAAACCTCGAAAATAAATCTTCTTGCACTTTTTCCATCGATTATGGCATATATGCATGTTTTTCGAGTGATTTGACGCAGCACCGCGCGAAATAAGTGTTGTACTGTTATGAAAAGTTTTGCACTGTTTTTTACACTTAAAAATACACCAGAGAAGTGTAGAAACAAGCAAGAACCTTGAAAATAAATCTCTTCTCACTTTTTCCATCGATTATGGCCTATATGCATGTTTTTCGAGTGATTTGACGCAGCACCGCGCGAAATAAGTGTTGTACTGTTATGAAAAGTTTTGCACCGTTTTCTACACTTGAAAATACACCAGAAAATGTAGAAACAGGCGAAAACCTCGAAAATAAATCTTCTTGCACTTTTTCCATCGATTATGGCATATATGCATGTTTTTCGAGTGAATTGACGCAGCACCGCGCGAAATAAGTGTTGTACTGTTATGAAAAGTTTTGCACCGTTTTCTACACTTAAAAATACACCAGCAAAGTGTAGAAACAAGCAAAAACCTTGAAAATAAATCTCTTCTCACTTTTTCCATCGATTATGGCCTATATGCATGTTTTTCGAGTGATTTGACGCAGCACCGCGCGAAATAAGTGTTGTACTGTTATGAAAAGTTTTGCACCGTTTTCTACACTTAAAAATACACCAGAAAAATGTAGAAACAGGCAAAAACCTCGAAAATGAATCTTCTTGCACTTTTTCCATCGATTATGGCATATATGCATGTTTTTCGAGTGATTTGACGCAGCACCGCGCGAAATAAGTGTTGTACTGTTATATAAAGTTTTGCATTGTTTTCTACACTTAAAAATACACCAGAGAAGTGTAGAAACAAGCAAGAACCTTGAAAATAAATCTCTTCTCACTTTTTCCATCGATTATGGCCTATATGCATGTTTTTCGAGTGATTTGACGCAGCACCGCGCGAAATAAGTGTTGTACTGTTATGAAAAGTTTTGCACCGTTTTCTACACTTGAAAATACACCAGAAAAATGTAGAAACAGGCGAAAACCTCGAAAATAAATCTTCTTGCACTTTTTCCATCGATTATGGCATATATGCATGTTTTTCGAGTGAATTGACGCAGCACCGCGCGAAATAAGTGTTGTACTGTTATGAAAAGTTTTGCACCGTTTTCTACACTTAAAAATACACCAGCAAAGTGTAGAAACAAGCAAAAACCTTGAAAATAAATCTCTTCTCACTTTTTCCATCGATTATGGCCTATATGCATGTTTTTCGAGTGATTTGACGCAGCACCGCGCGAAATAAGTGTTGTACTGTTATGAAAAGTTTTGCACTGTTTTCTACACTTAAAAATACACCAGAAAAGTGTAGAAACAAGCAAAAACCTTGAAAATAAATCTCTTCTCACTTTTTCCATCGATTATGGCCTATATGCATGTTTTTCGAGTGATTTGACGCAGCACCGCGCGAAATAAGTGTTGTACTGTTATGAAAAGTTTTGCACCGTTTTCTACATTTAAAAATACACCAGAAAAGTGTAGAAACAAGCAAAAACCTCGAAAATAAATCTCTTCTCACTTTTTTCATCGATTATGGCCTATATGCATGTTTTTCGAGTGATTTGACGCAGCACCGCGCGAAATAAGTGTTGTACTGTTATGAAAAGTTTTGCACCGTTTTCTACACTTAAAAATACACCAGAAAAGTGTAGAAACAAGCAAAAACCTTGGAAATAAATCTCTTCTCACTTTTTCCATCGATTATGGCCTATATGCATGTCTTTCGAGTGAATTGACGCAGCACCGCGCGAAATAAGTGTTGTACTGTTACGAAAAGTTTTGCACCGTTTTCTACACTTAAAAATACACCAGAGAAGTGTAGAAACAAGCAAGAACCTCGAAAATAAATCTTCTTGCACTTTTTCCATCGATTATGGCATATATGCATGTTTTTCGAGTGATTTGACGCAGCACCGCGCGAAATAAGTGTTGTACTGTTATGAAAAGTTTTGCACCGTTTTCTACACTTAAAAATACACCAGAAAAGTGTAGAAACAAGCAAAAACCTTGAAAATAAATCTCTTCTCACTTTTTCCATCGATTATGGCATATATGCATGTTTTTCGAGTGATTTGACGCAGCACCGCGCGAAATAAGTGTTGTACTGTTATGAAAAGTTTTGCACCGTTTTCTACACTTGAAGATACACCAGAAAAGTGTAGAAACAGGCAAAAACCTCGAAAATAAATCTCTTCTCACTTTTTCCATCGATTATGGCCTATATGCATGTTTTTCGAGTGATTTGACGCAGCACCGCGCGAAATAAGTGTTGTACTGTTATGAAAAGTTTCGCACTGTTTTCTACACTTAAAAATACACCAGAAAAGTGTAGAAACAAGCAAAAACCTCGAAAATAAATCTCTTCTCACTTTTTTCATCGATTATGGCCTATATGCATGTTTTTCGAGTGATTTGACGCAGCACCGCGC
Source organism: Caenorhabditis doughertyi (assembly GCA_963572265.1). NCBI lineage: Eukaryota > Metazoa > Nematoda > Chromadorea > Rhabditida > Rhabditidae > Caenorhabditis > Caenorhabditis doughertyi. The sequence continues at coordinate 3,819,510 of OY751558.1, forward strand.
GAAATAAGTGTTGTACTGTTATGAAAAGTTTCGCACTGTTTTCTACACTTAAAAATACACCAGAGAAGTGTAGAAACAAGCAAGAACCTTGAAAATAAATCTCTTCTCACTTTTTCCATCGATTATGGCCTATATGCATGTTTTTCGAGTGATTTGACGCAGCACCGCGCGAAATAAGTGTTGTACTGTTATGAAAAGTTTCGCACTGTTTTCTACACTTAAAAATACACCAGAAAAGTGTAGAAACAAGCAAAAACCTCGAAAATAAATCTCTTCTCACTTTTTTCATCGATTATGGCCTATATGCATGTTTTTCGAGTGATTTGACGCAGCACCGCGCGAAATAAGTGTTGTACTGTTATGAAAAGTTTCGCACTGTTTTCTACACTTAAAAATACACCAGAGAAGTGTAGAAACAAGCAAGAACCTTGAAAATAAATCTCTTCTCACTTTTTCCATCGATTATGGCCTATATGCATGTTTTTCGAGTGATTTGACGCAGCACCGCGCGAAATAAGTGTTGTACTGTTATGAAAAGTTTTGCACCGTTTTCTACACTTAAAAATACACCAGAAAAGTGTAGAAACAAGCAAAAACCTTGAAAATAAATCTCTTCTCACTTTTTCCATCGATTATGGCCTATATGCATGTTTTTCGAGTGATTTGACGCAGCACCGCGCGAAATAAGTGTTGTACTGTTATGAAAAGTTTTGCACCGTTTTCTACACTTAAAAATACACCAGAAAAGTGTAGAAACAAGCAAAAACCTCGAAAATAAATCTCTTCTCACTTTTCCATCGATTATGGCCTATATGCATGTTTTTCGAGTGATTTGACGCAGCACCCGCGCGAAATAAGTGTTGTACTGTTATGAAAAGTTTCGCACTGTTTTCTACACTTAAAAATACACCAGAAAAGTGTAGAAACAAGCAAAAACCTCGAAAATAAATCTCTTCTCACTTTTTTCATCGATTATGGCCTATATGCATGTTTTTCGAGTGATTTGACGCAGCACCGCGCGAAATAAGTGTTGTACTGTTATGAAAAGTTTCGCACTGTTTTCTACACTTAAAAATACACCAGAGAAGTGTAGAAACAAGCAAGAACCTTGAAAATAAATCTCTTCTCACTTTTTCCATCGATTATGGCCTATATGCATGTTTTTCGAGTGATTTGACGCAGCACCGCGCGAAATAAGTGTTGTACTGTTATGAAAAGTTTTGCACCGTTTTCTACACTTAAAAATACACCAGAAAAGTGTAGAAACAAGCAAAAACCTTGAAAATAAATCTCTTCTCACTTTTTCCATCGATTATGGCCTATATGCATGTTTTTCGAGTGATTTGACGCAGCACCGCGCGAAATAAGTGTTGTACTGTTATGAAAAGTTTTGCACCGTTTTCTACACTTAAAAATACACCAGAAAAGTGTAGAAACAAGCAAAAACCTCGAAAATAAATCTCTTCTCACTTTTTCCATCGATTATGGCCTATATGCATGTTTTTCGAGTGATTTGACGCAGCACCCGCGCGAAATAAGTGTTGTACTGTTATGAAAAGTTTCGCACTGTTTTCTACACTTAAAAATACACCAGAAAAGTGTAGAAACAAGCAAAAACCTCGAAAATAAATCTCTTCTCACTTTTTTCATCGATTATGGCCTATATGCATGTTTTTCGAGTGATTTGACGCAGCACCGCGCGAAATAAGTGTTGTACTGTTATGAAAAGTTTTGCACCGTTTTCTACACTTAAAAATACACCAGAAAAGTGTAGAAACAAGCAAAAACCTTGAAAATAAATCTCTTCTCACTTTTTCCATCGATTATGGCCTATATGCATGTTTTTCGAGTGATTTGACGCAGCACCGCGCGAAATAAGTGTTGTACTGTTATGAAAAGTTTTGCACCGTTTTCTACACTTAAAAATACACCAGAAAAGTGTAGAAACAAGCAAAAACCTCGAAAATAAATCTCTTCTCACTTTTTCCATCGATTATGGCCTATATGCATGTTTTTCGAGTGATTTGACGCAGCACCGCGCGAAATAAGTGTTGTACTGTTATGAAAAGTTTCGCACTGTTTTCTACACTTAAAAATACACCAGAAAAGTGTAGAAACAAGCAAAAACCTCGAAAATAAATCTCTTCTCACTTTTTTCATCGATTATGGCCTATATGCATGTTTTTCGAGTGATTTGACGCAGCACCGCGCGAAATAAGTGTTGTACTGTTATGAAAAGTTTTGCACCGTTTTCTACACTTAAAAATACACCAGAAAAATGTAGAAACAGGCAAAAACCTCGAAAATGAATCTTCTTGCACTTTTTCCATCGATTATGGCATATATGCATGTTTTTCGAGTGATTTGACGCAGCACCGCGCGAAATAAGTGTTGTACTGTTATATAAAGTTTTGCATTGTTTTCTACACTTAAAAATACACCAGAGAAGTGTAGAAACAAGCAAGAACCTTGAAAATAAATCTCTTCTCACTTTTTCCATCGATTATGGCCTATATGCATGTTTTTCGAGTGATTTGACGCAGCACCGCGCGAAATAAGTGTTGTACTGTTATGAAAAGTTTTGCACCGTTTTTCTACACTTAAAAAAAACACCAGAAAAATGTAGAAACAGGCAAAAACCTCGAAAATAAATCTTCTTGCACTTTTTCCATCGATTATGGCCTATATGCATGTTTTTCGAGTGATTTGACGCAGCACCGCGCGAAATAAGTGTTGTACTGTTATGAAAAGTTTTGCACCGTTTTCTACACTTAAAAATACACCAGAAAAGTGTAGAAACAAGCAAGAACCTTGAAAATAAATCTCTTCTCACTTTTTCCATCGATTATGGCCTATATGCATGTTTTTCGAGTGAATTGACGCAGCACCGCGCGAAATAAGTGTTGTACTGTTATGAAAAGTTTTGCACCGTTTTCTACACTTAAAAATACACCAGAGAAGTGTAGAAACAAGCAAGAACCTCGAAAATAAATCTTCTTGCACTTTTTCCATCGATTATGGCATATATGCATGTTTTTCGAGTGATTTGACGCAGCACCGCGCGAAATAAGTGTTGTACTGTTATGAAAAGTTTTGCACCGTTTTCTACACTTAAAAATACACCAGAAAAGTGTAGAAACAAGCAAAAACCTTGAAAATAAATCTCTTCTCACTTTTTCCATCGATTATGGCATATATGCATGTTTTTCGAGTGATTTGACGCAGCACCCGCGCGAAATAAGTGTTGTACTGTTATGAAAAGTTTTGCACCGTTTTCTACACTTAAAAATACACCAGAGAAGTGTAGAAACAAGCAAGAACCTTGAAAATAAATCTCTTCTCACTTTTTCCATCGATTATGGCCTATATGCATGTTTTTCGAGTGATTTGACGCAGCACCGCGCGAAATAAGTGTTGTACTGTTATGAAAAGTTTTGCACCGTTTTCTACACTTAAAAATACACCAGAAAAGTGTAGAAACAAGCAAAAACCTTGAAAATAAATCTCTTCTCACTTTTTCCATCGATTATGGCCTATATGCATGTTTTTCGAGTGATTTGACGCAGCACCGCGCGAAATAAGTGTTGTACTGTTATGAAAAGTTTTGCACCGTTTTCTACACTTAAAAATACACCAGAAAAGTGTAGAAACAAGCAAAAACCTCGAAAATAAATCTCTTCTCACTTTTTTCATCGATTATGGCCTATATGCATGTTTTTCGAGTGATTTGACGCAGCACCCGCGCGAAATAAGTGTTGTACTGTTATGAAAAGTTTCGCACTGTTTTCTACACTTAAAAATACACCAGAGAAGTGTAGAAACAAGCAAGAACCTTGAAAATAAATCTCTTCTCACTTTTTCCATCGATTATGGCCTATATGCATGTTTTTCGAGTGATTTGACGCAGCACCGCGCGAAATAAGTGTTGTACTGTTATGAAAAGTTTTGCACCGTTTTCTACACTTAAAAATACACCAGAAAAGTGTAGAAACAAGCAAAAACCTTGAAAATAAATCTCTTCTCACTTTTTCCATCGATTATGGCCTATATGCATGTTTTTCGAGTGATTTGACGCAGCACCGCGCGAAATAAGTGTTGTACTGTTATGAAAAGTTTTGCACCGTTTTCTACACTTAAAAATACACCAGAAAAATGTAGAAACAGGCAAAAACCTCGAAAATGAATCTTCTTGCACTTTTTCCATCGATTATGGCATATATGCATGTTTTTCGAGTGATTTGACGCAGCACCGCGCGAAATAAGTGTTGTACTGTTATATAAAGTTTTGCATTGTTTTCTACACTTAAAAATACACCAGAGAAGTGTAGAAACAAGCAAGAACCTTGAAAATAAATCTCTTCTCACTTTTTCCATCGATTATGGCCTATATGCATGTTTTTTCGAGTGATTTGACGCAGCACCGCGCGAAATAAGTGTTGTACTGTTATGAAAAGTTTTGCACCGTTTTCTACACTTAAAAAAACACCAGAAAAATGTAGAAACAGGCAAAAACCTCGAAAATAAATCTTCATGCACTTTTTCCATCGATTATGGCCTATATGCATGTTTTTCGAGTGATTTGACGCAGCACCGCGCGAAATAAGTGTTGTACTGTTATGAAAAGTTTTGCACCGTTTTCTACACTTAAAAATACACCAGAAAAGTGTAGAAACAAGCAAAAACCTTGAAAATAAATCTCTTCTCACTTTTTCCATCGATTATGGCATATATGCATGTTTTTCGAGTGATTTGACGCAGCACCGCGCGAAATAAGTGTTGTACTGTTATGAAAAGTTTTGCACCGTTTTCTACACTTAAAAATACACCAGAGAAGTGTAGAAACAAGCAAGAACCTTGAAAATAAATCTCTTCTCACTTTTTCCATCGATTATGGCCTATATGCATGTTTTTCGAGTGATTTGACGCAGCACCGCGCGGAATAAGTGTTGTACTGTTATGAAAAGTTTTGCACCGTTTTCTACACTTAAAAATACACCAGAAAAGTGTAGAAACAAGCAAAAACCTTGAAAATAAATCTCTTCTCACTTTTTTCCATCGATTATGGCCTATATGCATGTTTTTCGAGTGATTTGACGCAGCACCCGCGCGAAATAAGTGTTGTACTGTTATGAAAAGTTTTGCACCGTTTTCTACACTTAAAAATACACCAGAAAAGTGTAGAAACAAGCAAAAACCTCGAAAATAAATCTCTTCTCACTTTTTTCATCGATTATGGCCTATATGCATGTTTTTCGAGTGATTTGACGCAGCACCGCGCGAAATAAGTGTTGTACTGTTATGAAAAGTTTCGCACTGTTTTCTACACTTAAAAATACACCAGAGAAGTGTAGAAACAAGCAAGAACCTTGAAAATAAATCTCTTCTCACTTTTTCCATCGATTATGGCCTATATGCATGTTTTTCGAGTGATTTGACGCAGCACCGCGCGAAATAAGTGTTGTACTGTTATGAAAAGTTTTGCACCGTTTTCTACACTTAAAAATACACCAGAAAAGTGTAGAAACAAGCAAAAACCTTGAAAATAAATCTCTTCTCACTTTTTCCATCGATTATGGCCTATATGCATGTTTTTCGAGTGATTTGACGCAGCACCGCGCGAAATAAGTGTTGTACTGTTATGAAAAGTTTTGCACTGTTTTCTACACTTAAAAATACACCAGAAAAACGTAGAAACAAGCAAAAACCTCGAAAATGAATCTTCTTGCACTTTTTCCATCGATTATGGCATATATGCATGTTTTTCGAGTGATTTGACGCAGCACCGCGCGAAATAAGTGTTGTACTGTTATGAAAAGTTTTGCACTGTTTTCCACACTTAAAAATACACCAGAAAAACGTAGAAACAAGCAAAAACCTCGAAAATGAATCTTCTTGCACTTTTTCCATCGATTATGGCATATATGCATGTTTTTCGAGTGATTTGACGCAGCACCGCGCGAAATAAGTGTTGTACTGTTATGAAAAATTTTGCACTGTTTTCTACACTTAAAAATACACCAGAAAAACGTAGAAACAAGCAAAAACCTCGAAAATGAATCTTCTTGCACTTTTTCCATCGATTATGGCATATATGCATGTTTTTCGAGTGATTTGACGCAGCACCCGCGCGAAATAAGTGTTGTACTGTTATGAAAAGTTTTGCACTGTTTTCTACACTTAAAAATACACCAGAAAAACGTAGAAACAAGCAAAAACCTCGAAAATGAATCTTCTTGCACTTTTTCCATCGATTATGGCATATATGCATGTTTTTCGAGTGATTTGACGCAGCACCGCGCGAAATAAGTGTTGTACTGTTATGAAAAGTTTTGCACTGTTTTCTACACTTAAAAATACACCAGAGAAGTGTAGAAACAAGCAAGAACCTTGAAAATAAATCTCTTCTCACTTTTTCCATCGATTATGGCCTATATGCATGTTTTTCGAGTGATTTGACGCAGCACCGCGCGAAATAAGTGTTGTACTGTTATGAAAAGTTTTGCACCGTTTTCTACACTTGAAAAAACACCAGAAAAATGTAGAAACAGACAAAAACCTTGAAAATAAATCTCTTCTCATTTTTTCCATCGATTATGGCATATATGCATGTTTTTCGAGTGAATTGACGCAGCACCGCGCGAAATAAGTGTTGTACTGTTATGAAAAGTTTTGCAACGTTTTCTACACTTAAAAATACACCAGAAAAGTGTAGAAACAAGCAAAAACCTTGAAAATAAATCTCTTCTCACTTTTTCCATCGATTATGGCCTATATGCATGTTTTTCGAGTGATTTGACGCAGCACCGCGCGAAATAAGTGTTGTACTGTTATGAAAAGTTTTGCAACGTTTTCTACACTTAAAAATACACCAGAAAAATGTAGAAACAGGCAAAAACCTCGAAAATAAATCTTCTTGCACTTTTTCCATCAATTATGGCATATATGCATGTTTTTCGAGTGAATTGACGCAGCACCGCGCGAAATAAGTGTTGTACTGTTATGAAAAGTTTAGCACCGTTTTCTACACTTAAAAATACACCAGAGAAGTGTAGAAACAAGCAAGAACCTCGAAAATAAATCTTCTTGCACTTTTTCCATCGATTATGGCATATATGCATGTTTTTCGAGTGATTTGACGCAGCACCGCGCGAAATAAGTGTTGTACTGTTATGAAAAATTTTGCACTGTTTTCTACACTTAAAAATACACCAGAAAAACGTAGAAACAAGCAAAAACCTCGAAAATGAATCTTCTTGCACTTTTTCCATCGATTATGGCATATATGCATGTTTTTCGAGTGATTTGACGCAGCACCGCGCGAAATAAGTGTTGTACTGTTATGAAAAGTTTTGCACTGTTTTCTACACTTAAAAATACACCAGAAAAAACGTAGAAACAAGCAAAAACCTCGAAAATGAATCTTCTTGCACTTTTTCCATCGATTATGGCATATATGCATGTTTTTCGAGTGATTTGACGCAGCACCGCGCGAAATAAGTGTTGTACTGTTATGAAAAGTTTTGCACTGTTTTCTACACTTAAAAATACACCAGAGAAGTGTAGAAACAAGCAAGAACCTTGAAAATAAATCTCTTCTCACTTTTTCCATCGATTATGGCCTATATGCATGTTTTTCGAGTGATTTGACGCAGCACCGCGCGAAATAAGTGTTGTACTGTTATGAAAAGTTTTGCACCGTTTTCTACACTTGAAAAAACACCAGAAAAATGTAGAAACAGACAAAAACCTTGAAAATAAATCTCTTCTCATTTTTTCCATCGATTATGGCATATATGCATGTTTTTCGAGTGAATTGACGCAGCACCGCGCGAAATAAGTGTTGTACTGTTATGAAAAGTTTTGCAACGTTTTCTACACTTAAAAATACACCAGAAAAGTGTAGAAACAAGCAAAAACCTTGAAAATAAATCTCTTCTCACTTTTTCCATCGATTATGGCCTATATGCATGTTTTTCGAGTGATTTGACGCAGCACCGCGCGAAATAAGTGTTGTACTGTTATGAAAAGTTTTGCAACGTTTTCTACACTTAAAAATACACCAGAAAAATGTAGAAACAGGCAAAAACCTCGAAAATAAATCTTCTTGCACTTTTTCCATCAATTATGGCATATATGCATGTTTTTCGAGTGAATTGACGCAGCACCGCGCGAAATAAGTGTTGTACTGTTATGAAAAGTTTAGCACCGTTTTCTACACTTAAAAATACACCAGAAAAGTGTAGAAACAAGCAAAAACTTTGAAAATAAATCTCTTCTCACTTTTTCCATCGATTATGGCATATATGCATGTTTTTCGAGTGATTTGACGCAGCACCGCGCGAAATAAGTGTTGTACTGTTATGAAAAGTTTTGCACCGTTTTCTACACTTAAAAATACACCAGAAAAATGTAGAAACAGGCAAAAACCTCGAAAATAAATCTTCTTGCACTTTTTCCATCGATTATGGCATATATGCATGTTTTTCGAGTGAATTGACGCAGCACCGCGCGAAATAAGTGTTGTACTACTATGAAAAGTTTTGCACCGTTTTCTACACTTGAAGATACACCAGAAAAGTGTAGAAACAGGCAAAAACCTCGAAAATAAATCTTTTCTCACTTTTTCCATCGATTATGG
>OY751558.1:3828347-3856503 GCA_963572265.1 Caenorhabditis doughertyi
AAAACATGCATATAGGCCATAATCGATGGAAAAAGTGAGAAGAGATTTATTTTCAAGGTTTTTGCTTGCTTCTACACTTTTCTGGTGTATTTTTAAGTGTAGAAAACGGTGCAAAATTTTTCATAACAGTACAACACTTATTTCGCGCGTTGCTGCGTCAAATCACTCGAAAAACATGCATATAGGCCATAATCGATGGAAAAAGTGAGAAGAGATTTATTTTCAAGGTTTTTGCTTGTTTCTTCACTTTTCTGGTGTATTTTTAAGTGTAGAAAACAGTGCAAAACTTTTCATAACAGTACAACACTTATTTCGCGCGGTGCTGCGTCAAATCACTCGAAAAACATGCATATATGCCATAATCGATGGAAAAAGTGAGAAGAGATTTATTTTCAAGGTTTTTGCTTGTTTCTACACTTTTCTGGTGTATTTTTAAGTGTAGAAAACGGTGCAAAACTTTTCATAACAGTACAACACTTATTTCGCGCGGTGCTGCGTCAATTCACTCGAAAAACATGCATATATGCCATAATCGATGGAAAAAGTGAGAAGAGATTTATTTTCAAGGTTTTTGCTTGTTTCTACACTTTGCTGGTGTATTTGTAAGTGTAGAAAACGGTGCAAAACTTTTCATAACAGTACAACACTTATTTCGCGCGGTGCTGCGTCAAATCACTCGAAAAACATGCATATAGGCCATAATCGATGGAAAAAGTGAGAAGAGATTTATTTTCAAGGTTTTTGCTTGTTTCTACACTTTTCTGGTGTATTTTTAAGTGTAGAAAACGGTGCAAAACTTTTCATAACATTACAACACTTATTTCGCGCGGTGCTGCGTCAAATCACTCGAAAAACATGCATATAGGCCATAATCGATGGAAAAAGTGAGAAGAGATTTATTTTCAAGGTTTTTGCTTGTTTCTACACTTTTCTGGTGTATTTTTAAGTGTAGAAAACAGTGCAAAACTTTTCATAACAGTACAACACTTATTTCGCGCGGTGCTGCGTCAAATCACTCGAAAAACATGCATATATGCCATAATCGATGGAAAAAGTGCAAGAAGATTTATTTTCGAGGTTTTTGCCTGTTTATACATTTTTCTGGTGTATTTTTAGGTGTAGAAAACGTTGCAAAACTTTTCATAACAGTACAACACTTATTTCGCGCGTTGCTGCGTCAAATCACTCGAAAAACATGCATATAGGCCATAATCGATGGAAAAAGTGAGAAGAGATTTATTTTCAAGGTTTTTGCTTGCTTCTACACTTTTCTGGTGTATTTTTAAGTGTAGAAAACGGTGCAAAACTTTTCATAACAGTACAACACTTATTTCGCGCGGTGCTGCGTCAAATCACTCGAAAAACATGCATATAGGCCATAATCGATGGAAAAAGTGAGAAGAGATTTATTTTCAAGGTTTTTGCTTGCTTCTACACTTTTCTGGTGTATTTTTAAGTGTAGAAAACGGTGCAAAATTTTTCATAACAGTACAACACTTATTTCGCGCGTTGCTGCGTCAAATCACTCGAAAAACATGCATATAGGCCATAATCGATGGAAAAAGTGAGAAGAGATTTATTTTCAAGGTTTTTGCTTGTTTCTACACTTTTCTGGTGTATTTTTAAGTGTAGAAAACAGTGCAAAACTTTTCATAACAGTACAACACTTATTTCGCGCGGTGCTGCGTCAAATCACTCGAAAAACATGCATATATGCCATAATCGATGGAAAAAGTGAGAAGAGATTTATCTTCAAAATTTTTGCTTGTTTCTACACTTTTCTGGTGTATTTTCAAATGTAGAAAACGGTGTAAAACTTTTCGTAACAGTACAACACTTATTTCGCGCGGTGCTGCGTCAATTCACTCGAAAAACATGCATATAGGCCATAATCGATGGAAAAAGTGAGAAGAGATTTATTTTCAAGGTTTTTGCTTGTTTCTTCACTTTTCTGGTGTATTTTTAAGTGTAGAAAACAGTGCAAAACTTTTCATAACAGTACAACACTTATTTCGCGCGGTGCTGCGTCAAATCACTCGAAAAACATGCATATATGCCATAATCGATGGAAAAAGTGAGAAGAGATTTATTTTCAAGGTTTTTGCTTGTTTCTACACTTTTCTGGTGTATTTTTAAGTGTAGAAAACGGTGCAAAACTTTTCATAACAGTACAACACTTATTTCGCGCGGTGCTGCGTCAATTCACTCGAAAAACATGCATATATGCCATAATCGATGGAAAAAGTGAGAAGAGATTTATTTTCAAGGTTTTTGCTTGTTTCTACACTTTGCTGGTGTATTTGTAAGTGTAGAAAACGGTGCAAAACTTTTCATAACAGTACAACACTTATTTCGCGCGGTGCTGCGTCAAATCACTCGAAAAACATGCATATAGGCCATAATCGATGGAAAAAGTGAGAAGAGATTTATTTTCAAGGTTTTTGCTTGTTTCTACACTTTTCTGGTGTATTTTTAAGTGTAGAAAACGGTGCAAAACTTTTCATAACAGTACAACACTTATTTCGCGCGGTGCTGCGTCAATTCACTCGAAAAACATGCATATATGCCATAATCGATGGAAAAAGTGAGAAGAGATTTATTTTCAAGGTTTTTGCTTGTTTCTACACTTTGCTGGTGTATTTGTAAGTGTAGAAAACGGTGCAAAACTTTTCATAACAGTACAACACTTATTTCGCGCGGTGCTGCGTCAAATCACTCGAAAAACATGCATATAGGCCATAATCGATGGAAAAAGTGAGAAGAGATTTATTTTCAAGGTTTTTGCTTGTTTCTACACTTTTCTGGTGTATTTTTAAGTGTAGAAAACGGTGCAAAACTTTTCATAACATTACAACACTTATTTCGCGCGGTGCTGCGTCAAATCACTCGAAAAACATGCATATATGCCATAATCGATGGAAAAAGTGAGAAGAGATTTATTTTCAAGGTTCTTGCTTGTTTCTACACTTCTCTGGTGTATTTTTAGGTGTAGAAAACGGTGCAAAACTTTTCATAACAGTACAACACTTATTTCGCGCGGTGCTGCGTCAAATCACTCGAAAAACATGCATATATGCCATAATCGATGGAAAAAGTGCAAGAAGATTTATTTTCGAGGTTTTTGCCTGTTTCTACATTTTTCTGGTGTATTTTTAGGTGTAGAAAACGTTGCAAAACTTTTCATAACAGTACAACACTTATTTCGCGCGTTGCTGCGTCAAATCACTCGAAAAACATGCATATAGGCCATAATCGATGGAAAAAGTGAGAAGAGATTTATTTTCAAGGTTTTTGCTTGCTTCTACACTTTTCTGGTGTATTTTTAAGTGTAGAAAACGGTGCAAAACTTTTCATAACAGTACAACACTTATTTCGCGCGGTGCTGCGTCAAATCACTCGAAAAACATGCATATAGGCCATAATCGATGGAAAAAGTGAGAAGAGATTTATTTTCAAGGTTTTTGCTTGCTTCTACACTTTTCTGGTGTATTTTTAAGTGTAGAAAACGGTGCAAAATTTTTCATAACAGTACAACACTTATTTCGCGCGTTGCTGCGTCAAATCACTCGAAAAACATGCATATAGGCCATAATCGATGGAAAAAGTGAGAAGAAATTTATTTTCAAGGTTTTTGCTTGTTTCTACACTTTTCTGGTGTATTTTTAAGTGTAGAAAACAGTGCAAAACTTTTCATAACAGTACAACACTTATTTCGCGCGGTGCTGCGTCAAATCACTCGAAAAACATGCATATATGCCATAATCGATGGAAAAAGTGAGAAGAGATTTATCTTCAAAATTTTTGCTTGTTTCTACACTTTTCTGGTGTATTTTCAAATGTAGAAAACGGTGCAAAACTTTTCGTAACAGTACAACACTTATTTCGCGCGGTGCTGCGTCAATTCACTCGAAAAACATGCATATAGGCCATAATCGATGGAAAAAGTGAGAAGAGATTTATTTTCAAGGTTTTTGCTTGTTTCTTCACTTTTCTGGTGTATTTTTAAGTGTAGAAAACAGTGCAAAACTTTTCATAACAGTACAACACTTATTTCGCGCGGTGCTGCGTCAAATCACTCGAAAAACATGCATATATGCCATAATCGATGGAACAAGTGAGAAGAGATTTATCTTCAAAATTTTTGCTTGTTTCTACACTTTTCTGGTGTATTTTCAAATGTAGAAAACGGTGCAAAACTTTTCATAACAGTACAACACTTATTTCGCGCGGTGCTGCGTCAATTCACTCGAAAAACATGCATATAGGCCATAATCGATGGAAAAAGTGAGAAGAGATTTATTTTCAAGGTTTTTGCTTGTTTCTACACTTTTCTGGTGTATTTGTAAGTGTAGAAAACGGTGCAAAACTTTTCATAACAGTACAACACTTATTTCGCGCGGTGCTGCGTCAAATCACTCAAAAAACATGCATATATGCCATAATCGATGGAAAAAGTGCAAGAAGATTTATTTTCGAGGTTTTTGCCTGTTTCTACATTTTTCTGGTGTATTTTTAAGTGTAGAAAACGGTGCAAAACTTTTCATAACAGTACAACATTTATTTCGCGCGGTGCTGCGTCAAATCACTCGAAAAACATGCATATATGCCATAATCGATGGAAAAAGTGAGAAGAGATTTATTTTCAAGGTTCTTGCTTGTTTCTACACTTCTCTGGTGTATTTTTAAGTGTAGAAAACGGTGCAAAACTTTTCATAACAGTACAACACTTATTTCGCGCGGTGCTGCGTCAAATCACTCGAAAAACATGCATATAGGCCATAATCGATGGAAAAAGTGAGAAGAGATTTATTTTCAAGGTTTTTGCTTGTTTCTACACTTTTCTGGTGTATTTTTAAGTGTAGAAAACAGTGCAAAACTTTTCATAACAGTACAACACTTATTTCGCGCGGTGCTGCGTCAAATCACTCGAAAAACATGCATATAGGCCATAATCGATGGAAAAAGTGAGAAGAGATTTATTTTCAAGGTTCTTGCTTGTTTCTACACTTCTCTGGTGTATTTTTAAGTGTAGAAAACGGTGCAAAACTTTTCATAACAGTACAACACTTATTACGCGCGGTGCTGCGTCAAATCACTCGAAAAACATGTGTGAGGAATGATACCCCTTAGGGTTATCACCTCCTTCATCTCTTTTCATATACAAGGAAACAACACGAACACTTTAAGAGAATTCTAATTTATTGAGAAAAAGGTTAGTAAGATTTCTTGATACAAAATAACATAAAGAGAGAGATTACAATGTAGGGTTATAAAGATTAAAAGATAAGAGTCATGTAAAAGAAAGATTAAAATAGAATAAAAATGAGGTTAAAAATATGAGGGTCTGGGGTGAGGCGGTGGTCTCTCACCAACCCAGACCTCGGGTCGCAGCATGACTGAATCCTCCATCCCACTCGCTTTCCTCTCTCCATCTGCGTTCTCTCTCGTCTCTGGCGCCCGATGACATCCCCCCTCGATAGGGAGCTTGATCGCGTCCTCGTGATCTTTCCCTTGATCGTGACCTTGATCTTGATTGGTCCTGCCGTCTGGAGATTGGCTGGATTCTGTCTGCGAGTAGAAGTGAGGTTTCCATCACAATTCCAATCCCCAAGTCTCGAATGTCGGCTCTGCTGAAACTTGCTGTCAGCTCCATTTGCTGCATCCGCGCTCTTTGTTTCCGGTCCCTGTTGTGGTTCCTGTTGTGTTGTTTTCTCTTCTCGGCTTGCTCCTGCCTTCTCCTGTTCTCCTCGATCTCCAATTTTCGTCTCCGTTGTTCTTCTTCTTTTCTTCTACGGTCTTCTTCTTTCCGTTGAGTCTCCTGTTTCTTCCTGTGCTCCTCAGCGTCGTCGAGAAGGTCTTTCAAAGTTTTGTGGCGGATGGTTGGCATCTTCTTCCTGGGGGTTTTTCCTTCCAATTCCTTCGGTCGGTGGGTTGTCTTGGGGGTCTCCCATTTTGATCCAGTTGCTTGTTTTTTCTCCTTCGGTTTTTCCTGCTCCGGTCCGGTGATCGGTTTTTTCTTCTTTGGAATTTTGAATTCCGTTCCCGTGGTGACTGGAGCTTCCTTCGGTGGAGACCAGTTGTCTAACGGGTCGTCCAGCAACATTGCTTCGTCGAATTCCTCCGTCATTCCTGAAAAAAAAAACTTTTGTTGATCGAGTTATGCAAAATTTAAAAAATTATTATTTTTTTTTTCAAATTTCGCGCCTATTTCCTTTTCCTTTGTTGTTGTTTACGTATTTTCATTGTTTAAACTTTTTTTCCACGGGGTTGTTTTCGTTCCCACTCTCTTGTTTACTTCCGTTGCTGTTGCTGTTCCCACGGTTGTTTACATTCCCACGATGCTGTTCGCGTTCCCACGGTTGTTTACAGTTTTGTTTTCCTTATAAAAAGGTGATGAGTAGTACACAAATCATTTCTCGTCTTAGTCATGACCTTGACTTCGTCTTCTGGCTGCCTCGGCTCATGTGGTAATGGATCGTGTGTCATCGACTCCTCTTCTTTCTGTCTCTGTGATGCTGGTTTTACTGGAGCCGGCTGTTTGGAACCGGCGGTTCCTGTCGCGACCCCGGTCTCTTCTGGTTCTGATTGGAGCGGTTCGTTTACCAGTTTCTTTTCTTCTCATTGGTTATTTGTTCTCTTTTTTCAGTCTTCCCGTGGCTCCTTCTTGCTTTCTTCGTCGTCATGTGGATTGTTCTGGAGATCCGTCGCTGTCTCCGTCGTCGTCGTCGATCCAACGCTGAGACTCAAACCGGACCCATCGTCCTTCCATCAGCTCCAAGAGGCCCCTAGTGGCCCCCTTCTCTCTCCTCTGCTTCCCCCTTGTTGTTCCTTTTCCTTTTATTGTTGTTGTTGTTGTTTTTGTTTTTCCGTTTTTAATAAAGCGGGTTTATGTTGAGATCTTGTTTACCAGTAATTTTGTACCCGAATTTTCCCAGTCTTCTGGTTGGCTAATCTTCGTCTTCTGAGCCTTCGCTCGTGGCCTTTGAGCTTGGACTCGATGTTGGTGACGCTTCTCGGGCCAGTTTACAGTTGTTTTTGTGCACTGTTTTGGTCCTTATTTGATTGGCTCGGGTTCCAATGGATGGTAATATCACTGTGATATTTGGATCTTCAACTTTCACAACTTCAAAGGGTCCGGTGAATCGGGCAGAGATTTTGTTGGAGTTAGCTTTCCGAATCAGCACTTTGTCTCCGACTTCAATGATTACATCATTGATTCGTTTCCTCTTGTCGTGAAGTTCCTGTTGTTTTTCAGTTTTTCGGCGGATTTTCTCTTCACATTCCTTGCTGATTGTCTTCAGTTGTTCCTCCATTCTTTTGACATGAGAGTGAGGAGAGGTTGGAGATGCTTCCTCGTTCGGCATGGCGTTCTTTGCAGGTGATCTGGCCTGGTTTCCATGAACTACTTTGAATGGTTCAATTTCTGTTGTAGAGTTTTTAGATGAATTGTAGGCATGAATTATTGTTTGTAATTCGACGTCCCATTTTTCTTGGTCTTCTATTTGTCGAATCATGCCTTCGATGGTTTGATTGGCACGCTCAACCTGACCGTTGGCTTCGTGGTGGTATGCTGTGCTTTGGTGATGTTCGCAATTCAGCGTTTTCAGTAAGTTTCTGAACTTTTTACTCATGAAGTTAGTTCCTTGGTCTGTGACCAGTAGTTTTGGAGGTCCAAATCTTGCGACGACTCTGTCCTTGAAGACTTCGCATAGAGTGTCAGCTGTTTGATCTTGAACTGCTTCAGCGATGATGTATTTGCTGAAGGCGTCGACAAAAACGGCAATGTGTTGGTTTCCTCTCTCCGTTTCCGGAAGTGGTCCAATGTAGTCCGCATGGACGCGTTGAAATGGAGCAGTTGTTTCGGGGAACTTTCCGAGATGAGCTCGGATGCGAGTTTGGGCGCAATCTTTGTTCTTCTGGCATTTTTCGCATTTTTCGACGACTCCTTTGATGTCTTGGCTCATTCCTTGCCAATTTGCAATTTCCCTGACTCTTTTCTCTGTCCTTTCCGATCCGAGATGTGCACTTTCGAAGATTGAGGAGTGGATTGTTCCTGTGAGCTTCCTTCCGAATTTCGTGTCTTTCGGAAGTCGGATTATCCACTGGTTTTCCGGTCCTTTTTCAAAGAGTACGTTTTCTTGAATTCTGTACTTTTGTATCATTTCTTTCATTTCCCGGATTTTCTTGTCCGCTTTTTGTTCTTCCTGAATTTCTCCGAAATTAATGGTAGTGGTGTCAGAGATTGCTGCAACAACGGGTAGTACGTCGGGTTCTTCCGATCTGGGGTGATATCTTGAAAGAGTATCACAAACGATGTTCTGTTTTCCAGGACGGTATTCGATGGTGATGTCGTATTCCTGGAGAACCAGTTGATACTTTCCTAGTCTTCCGATCAGATCTTTCCGGTACATCAGTGATTTTAATGGTGCATGATCCGTGATGATGAGTGTTCGTGCTCCATCAATGTATGGTCGGAATTGTTTGACAGCGAATGTGAGTCCTAGGACTTCTAGTTCAATAGCTGGGTATCTAACTTCGGCTCCGCGGTAGACTCGAGAGGCATAGGCTATGACTCTTTTGTCGTTTCCTTCTTCGTCTTGAGCTTGCATGAGGACTGCTCCTACTCCTTTTCCGGAGCTGTCGACTTCGATCACGAAGGGTTTTCCCAATTTTGGTGCCACGAGAATTGGATTCTTGGTTAATGCAGCTTTTAGCTCTTCAAATCCTTCTTGACATTCTTTGGTCCATTCAAACGCGGTCTCTTTTCTTGTCAGTTCCATAATTGGTGCTGCAATTTTCGAGAAATTTGCAATGAATCGACGGTAGAATGATGCCATTCCAATGAAAGCTCTGATTTCCTTGACAGTTCGAGGAACTGGGTATTCATCGATGGCCCTTGTCTTTTCGGGGTTTGGATGAATTCCTTCTCTGGAGATGACAAATCCAAGATAGTGGATTTCTGGTAGAGCGAATTTGCATTTTTCTGGTCTCAGCTTCATTCCGCACTTCTCAATCTTGTCTAGCACTTCTTCAATATCTTTCAGATGTTGTGATGCATCTTCTGAAGTGATAACGATGTCGTCGATGTAGACGAAGATTCTTGCTCGCATCTCTTTAATGAGGTCATTCATTACACGTTGAAATGTCCCTGGTGATCCTTTCAGACCCATGGGCATCCGTATGTACTCAAATGCTCCCATATGGCAGGCGAACGCTGTTCTCGAGCAGTGAAGTGTTTCCACGAGAATTTGGTGAAATCCTTGCTGAAAATCCAGTGTTGTGTAGAGAATTTTTCCTGCACATAGATCCAGTATTTCATGGATGTTTGGAATGACACTTTGTACTGGGGTAGTCATCGCGTTCAAAGCTCTGAAATCCACAGTGAATCTCCAACTTGTTTTGTCTGCTTTTCGTACCAATACAATTGGGGCAGCGAACGGGGAGTCTGTTGGGCGAATTATTCCTTGAGACAGCATTTCGTTGACTTGTTTTTCCACTTCTTTTCGTTTTTCCAGTGGTGTTCGATGGATTCTGGCTTGTGGGATTTTTGTTTCATCGACCAGATCAATTCGGTGTTTGATTTCTCCATTGTATTTTCCGAGTTTTCCATCTAGTCCTACGAAAGCTTCTTTGTGAAAGTCAATGATGAGTTTCAGATCCTCTTTTTGTTCAGCTGTCAGATCGGCTGCGGCAATGTTCACGCTGTCTGATATCCTGTAGTTCGGTGGCTCTGTCTGAGGAAAGTGAGGCAGTTCTGCCTCCCAATGAGCTTCTGGTGAGACGGGAAAGCTGTTGATGGATTCGAATTCTGCTAAGGCTGTTGCGATAGCTAGCGGATTTCCTTTTCTTAGCCTCACTTTGGTTCTTGATGGGTTCAAGATTTGGATCTGAGTTTTTCCTTCGTCGGTTGTTTTCGAGATGCACCTAGCAACCATGTAGATCTGGTTTGAATCTACTTGATTGTCTTCGATCACAAATTCAGATCCCATTTTTGGGTTGTAGTTTTCGAGAACTGCTCCGATTATCACTTCTGATCTTGGTTTGATGAGAATGTCCTCGGTGATCTTTACTCTGACTGGGTTGGATTCTCCAGATATTGAGTTGATTTGGATGGTGCTGTTCCCGATTTTCAGACTTCTTTTGTGAAGGTTGATGTTAACTTCATGACCCAGCATGTTAATTTTCTTCACAATATCCGAACCAATGAGCAATGGTGCAGGGCATTCGTCGTCTTTTGACACTAGGAGTGTGTGTGGAATCCAGTAATTTCCGATTTTCACTGTTGTCTTCCATGTTCCAAGGAATTTCAATTTGGTTCCGTTGGCGGCTGTGGCTTGCGGTTGGAAGTTGGTTTCAATCTTTCCGGTTACGGATGACAGTGGGAGGTAGCTGATAGCTGCTCCGGTGTCAAACAGTGCTTCCAGTTTTTTCTGACCTACTGTCACATTGATGTGTGGCAGCTTTGTGGCGGTGACGGAGTTTATTCGGATTGCATTGATAGAGTAAATGGGGTACTCCTCTTCAACTCTCCTTGCCATTGGACGGCCGTTTGGTGTCACTTCCTGCATTTCTTGCATTTCCACATTGTTGACCAGATATCTCAACAGTGCTTCTGTTGTTTTTCCGGTTGCTTTACGGGTTGCTTTTCCAGCACTTTTATAGAGTCGGTACTTGCAGTATCCGTAAGCCATGAAACCTAGCAGAACCGCGCTAGCTATTGGTGCGATAATCCACACGGCGAGCATCAGAAATGAAAAGACAGCTTTTTTCACATGCTCTTTCATTGTATCCATAAGCGATCGATAGATGTTCTTAGCGGATTTCCCCATGGCTGCTGTTTTTTCCTTTACTGTATCGATCGTGTCTTTTAAGATTCCTTCTCTGATTAGCCGTTTTCTCACATCTTTGTTGGTCTCGTCGTTCATGTTTCGGATTTCTCTGTCGGTTCTTATTGACGCTCCTGCCTCTTCCTCCAGATTTGTGTGGAATGTTTGTGGTGCTGGTAGCAGGTATTGTTCTTGCTGTTGGCCGTTCGGACGGGCCAGGAATTGGGGTTGTACTTCTTGGTTGCTCATGCTCACCCATCGGTTGTGTTCGAACCTGATGGCCGTTGGTCGGTCTTCGCATGGTATTTCCGTGGCTTCTCCGATCAGGTCGTCCGATCCTGGGAGTTGGAACCATAGTTTTCCTTTTACTGTGACCGGTACCAAGTTGTAGCATGTTGAATTGACTTTTCTTCCCCAATGTACCACATCTGGTGTTACTTGGCGGCATTGGGAGATGAGAATGCTTTCTCCAATCAGTTTTGCGGATACGTCATTTCTTCTCAATAGTTGGCGTACTGCAGCTGTTGGGTCGATTTTTAGCAGTGTTTGGAACAAGGATGTGTCTCTCCATTGGTTTTTGCAAATGGCTTCGAATCTTTCGAATTGGGGTTTTTCTGGTATTTCCCTTTCCGTTTCCTGTCGTTCCGGTGTTCTCATTGGTGTCTCATATACCACATTTCTGTTGCTTTCAGGAACATGTCCCATTTCTTTGACTGGGTTTGGTTGTGTGCCAGTCGGGACGATGGTTTTTTGAGTGGTGGGATATGTTGTAGCTGGTGTTGGTCTGGTTGGCGGAATCGGCCTTGGAGTTGTAGTAGTCGTCGTTGTGGTGGTTGTTGTTGGAGGTGGTCTGGTTGTTGGTGACCATGCTACCTCTTCCACATACGGCTGGTTCCTGTATGGTGTCAGCTTGTCTTCTTCGAAGCGTGGGGGTTCGTATGACGGGTCCATGTTTCGAGAGTCCGCATCACTTCTTCCAAATTCTTTCTCCAAGAGTTTGTCAAATGAATGAGCAGTTTGTCTTTCAATTGCTGTTTTCAGTTCTTGTTCTCCTCTGGTGAGTGCTCTTGTTACATTTTGGATGTATTTGAGTTGTCGGACACCATATTGAGCAGTTCTGATAGCTTTGAGTGCCATCAGCAGTCTGGCTTTTGGATGTTTCCGGTCCTGTGGGTAGAGGCGCGCTCTGTCCGTCAAGAGACGGTTTGTGACGTTGTACTTCCCGAACTCTCGGAGGATTTCCGGTGCAGTTATTGGGTTGTCCAGTTCAGCGATTGATTCAATATTGGTTGTTCCATACAGTCTCCTAATAATAGGAGTAATGAAAGGCTCTCCGATGTTGACGTCGAACGTTGTTCCGGCTGGTCCAGTCATAGTCAAGACTTCCCTGTTTCGTCTGATCCATGAATTCCTCCCTCTGTTGTTGGGTGCAGTGTCGATGTGCATGTCTGGTACCCATCCTTTTGAGTTAACTTCGGGGAATTCAATCATATAGCCGTCATCAGTTCTGTATCCTTGTTGGATGTTGCATCCTTCCAGGGCGTCTTGAAGTCTTCTCAAATCTGTGTCGAATTTCGAAAAAATCGACATTTCTTCGATTGCCACATGATGTTGACTGATGATGGCATCTGCGCTCTGGATGATTTCGAATTGACATTCTCGCCGCGTATCCTGAGCTTGCCAGACAATGGTTGATTGTTCGTCTTGACAGCTTCCTGCTCCGAATGTGCATTTTTCTAGGCTTCCTAGAGTTGACATGGCATACTGTCCATCCAGCGTGGCGACTGTTCCTACCTCCATTGTGAATTCGTAGGTTTTGAACTTGTAGGTTCCTAACCATCCAGTTGCATTCTGAGAAGCTTCACTGATTGTTTCGGATCTGAAGATTCCGGGAGCTATTTCTTTGAGGTCGACATTGTTGAATGATTTGGTGATAGCCGTTTTTCTGCATTCTTCGGCGCTCACTGCTTGTCTTGAGCCAATCTTTGCTTCCGTTGATTTGTAGATTTTCAGAAAAGTGTATACTTCTCCTTCAATCTCATGCTTGAAGCATTTGTGTGCCTCCATTTGGAGAGCTTGGCTTCTTTGGCGGTAGACGTTGACTTTGTAGCTTTTGAGTGGGAGGTAGGTATCAAAGTGGCAAGGAGTTGGGGTTGGTGGGATGAAAACGTTTCCGGTTTCTCCGAATCCGCAGATTTGCTTTTCGGCTATTGCTGGATTTGCCAACAATGCAAGAGTCATTATTCCGAGCGTGAATTTGGCTACGCTGTTGATCACGTATGGCCGACCGGTCTCGGTGTTCCATCCTATTTTTGCATTCTCTGTTGGTGGGGCGGAAGGTTGGGTGTTTCCGGAGTTTCTGCTGGGCTGGTTATCCTGGTTCCAATTTCTTTGGTTTCCTTGATTTCCCTGATTCCAATTCCCTTGGTTTCCCTGATTCCAATTTCCTTGATTTCCTTGACTCCAATTTCTTTGTCTCTGGTAGTCCGGATTGAAGTTTTTCCCTTGATACCCTCTTCGGTTTCCTCGGTTTCCTCGATATCCGTCATTGGAAGGTCGGTACCCTTGGCTTTCTCCGCTTTGTTGATTACCATTATGAGAGTTTCCTTGTCTTGGAGCTCCTTGGTTTCCTTGGTTCCAATTTCCTTGGTTTCCTCTGGGTGCTCCTCTGGAGTTTTCTCCGTGGTATTCTTTCTTTTGGCTGGAGTTGCTTCGGTTGTTGCTGATCTTCAGTTGCTGGATAGCATTGACTGCCGCTTCCTCTTCCTCTTCTCCTTTGTCCAGGTTGATGTTCCTGTGGGCTCTTTCTGCTTCAGCAATCATAGCTGTCATAGTCGTTGGCAGATGTTGGAGATTACGGATACGACTTCTCACTTTCTTGTTCACTCCACTCAAGAAGTGGGTGGCCATCAGACGGTCCTTCATGCTCTCGTCCATCCCTTGGTAGCAGTAGTCGGCCAGAGATTTAATTTTCTCTGCAAATCCGCTGATGGATTTTTCTCCTTGCTTGCACAGGGTGAGCTCTTGGAGAGTTACTTCTCTATCCGTTGGGCAATCGAAGGCTTTAATGAGCAATTCTGTGGTTGTTTTCCAATCTTTCAGCGCACTTTGATCCAGCCTGTTGAATTTTTCGAGTGCTTCCCCTGACAGGTAGAAAGGGATCAGTTGGACTCCGACTTCTCGAGGTATTTCCATCCGATGGAGAAGAAGTGAAAAATCCTTCAGCCAGCGATGAACATCAGATGATTTGCCGGTGGAAAACTTCTTTTGTTTCGCATCGAGAATTTTAGTCAATTCTCCTCTTTGCTTCCATAATGGTGGTGGTGCTTTCATTGCCGGTTGGAAGTGTTGTTCCAGGACGGTTTGCTGCATCCTCGTTTCTTCCTTCGCTTGGCGGTTCATCTCCTGGGTGACGTTTGGAGTGAATTCTTCGAACTGCGTGATTGTTCGATCTCCTGAATCCTCGAGATGCGCAGACAAAATTGTTTCTTCGAAGGGTGGGGCGGTTGTTCCTGGGAACGGAGAGCTCGACCTTGGTGGCTGTAGGGAGCACCTCGCGATCCTTTCCAGAGACGGTCTTGGAGTTCCTCTTGAAGAGCTTCGTAGGACTCGATCTGACTCCGGTATTTCCTCCTTTTTGCTTCTTCGAAACGTTTCCCTGACGAATCGCGGGATGACGTTTTTCTTCTTCTCGTCCTTCGGTTTCCCGGTCGGAGTGGTCCTCTTCTTCGGCGGAATCTTTCCTTCCTTCGTCTTTCGGTTCCAATCGTTGGCGGTTCCAGTTGTTTCCAAGGCACACGCTCTTTGAGGGGCCTTCTGCTCTTCTCTTTTTTTTTTTTTTTAGATGGGCGCGCTCTCTCCTTGAGGGGCCCCTAGACTACTCTCCTTTCCAGGGAATCAGGTGGTCCGCTACGATTCTGGCTACAGAAAAGAGGTCCCTCTCAGTTAAAAAAAATTTTTTTTTTCCAAAAATCTTTGTTGAGAAAAATATTTCTCAAATTTTTCCGAAAGTTAAAAAAAATTTTCAAACTTTTTCCTGAATCAAACCAAAGTAAACTTACTTCTTGATTGGCAAGTGTGGTTGATTGGCACTCCTTGGTTGGCAACGGATTGTCTTCCACGAAGGCAGTGATCCACTGGTTGGGCACGAACGAAGGCAGTGATCGACTGGTTGGGCACGAGTAGTCCTCGACGAAGGCAGTGATCCACTGATTGGGCACGAACGAAGGCAGTGATCGACTGGTTGGGCACGAGTAGTCCTCGACGAAGGCAGTGATCCACTGATTGGGCACGAACGAAGGCAGTGATCGACTGGTTGGGCACGAGTTGTCCTCGATGAAGTCAGTGATCCACTGGGCTTTGGGCCGGGATCCAACTGACTGATTGATAGGTGGTTGATTGGCTGAGATTTGGGCAATGCTTTGAAGATTTTCTTCTTTTTTCCTTCCCAAGAGTGGCTTCTTAGCTGTAAACAGTTTCGATGAAGAATGTTATGAGAAGAAACAAAAGATAACAAAATCGAAGGTGAGTAAAATGCGGCTCTCGGTGGCCGTTGACGAGTGCCAAATGAATTCTTTCTCCTTTCTCTTGGTGGGCGGGGCCACTGGCGTTGTGTTTCCTACTCGTCCTATTCATCACGCGAGATTACCCTTCCGCTTTTTCTTCTTTTTCCAATTCATCACGTGGGATTACGTCCCCCGCTGTTTCTTCTTTTTTCACTTCATCACGCGGAATTTCGTCCCCCGCTGTTTCTTCTTTTTTTCAATTTCTCACGCAAGATTACATCACCCGCAGTTTCTTCTTTTTTCACTTCATCACGCGGACTTTCGTCCCCCGCTGTTTCTTCTTTTTTCCAATTCATCACGTGAGATTACATCTCGTGCCGTTTCTTCTTTTTTTTTTCACTTTTTGTCACGTCCGATTTTTGTTCATCTACTACGGTAGTTGGGCGTGTCCGGAGTTTGTTGATTGGACTGTCTGAAGGGGATTTTTTTCCATGCTGTTAGTGTTAATATCTTTCCTAATTTCTAATTTTTTCAGTTAAATAGCTATCCAGACTGGTACTTTTTCTGCTGCCTTTACGGAACGTCATGTCCGGGGCTAGGTGTTCATTGGCTTCTGTCCACGTGAATTTTCAGACGATTTACAATCATTTACGACGGAGCTTTTTGACGTTTTCTTCGGATAATAGCAGAAAGTCTTCTCTTTCAGCTGTTTCCGGTGTATTCTGGCGTGGACCCTCTTCCAGCGCTCAGTTGACGTTACCTTTATGCTGTTTAGGAGACCAATCCTCCAGCTTGGTCGTCTCTTCTTTTCCAATTTTTCGTCTTGATTTTGGCCATTCTTCTTCTGATTCTTCGGCATCCAGTCCGTTCGAACTTCTTTTTCAGATTTTTCTTGCTCCTTCCTGAGATGGAATTTGGAATTCCAGTGGATGTAGGTATCATTTGGTCAAAATGATCCTTTCTCAGGTGTCGTTAAAATTTTTAATTGGTTAATTACTGCTAAGAACACAAATAATTGAGGGTTACAAGACAAAACAAAACAGTGCTCTTGCAAACAAGGGTTAGAAAACAAAATTACCATTTCGGGTGAATGTTGAGTTTGTCCAGGTGTAGCGGTGCAAATCTTCTGGAGTTATCGGTTTTTTCCATACACTTCGACTAATGGTTGCACGGTGGACGTAGCCGTGAAACTTATCCTTCAGATTGTTTCTTGCAGACTCCATTTTTCATGGAGAGATACAGTGTAGAAAACTTAATGGTTAGCTATTCCATTTTTCTGTTTCTAGCGACTTAGCATCTCTGACTGCCTTGTCTCACATGCATCATTGCTCGAAATTGATTTCCCAGTTTGGATAGAGAGAAAAGCTGACTGTTTTCGAAAAATGTTTAGGAAGAGAAAAAAAAAATTTTGAAATTTGAGTTATAAGATTTTTGAAAGAGAGAAAGAGAGAGAGAGTTGGTTTATGTTAGTTATTTCAGCTTTTCTCTTGTTGCGTGTGTTCTTAGTTATATGATCGAGAGATGGGAATACTATTCTGTGTCACCACATCTTTCTTGGGTTAGCTTCGACCCTTGGGTAGAGCTCAATGTGGGACCTCCATGTGAGGAATGATACCCCTTAGGGTTATCACCTCCTTCATCTCTTTTCATATACAAGGAAACAACACGAACACTTTAAGAGAATTCTAATTTATTGAGAAAAAGGTTAGTAAGATTTCTTGATACAAAATAACATAAAGAGAGAGATTACAATGTAGGGTTATAAAGATTAAAAGATAAGAGTCATGTACAGTGGCGGGCATGGGTGAGTGTACCTCTGGACTTTTGTTGATAACTGCCTTCAAACGATGCAGATTGCTCTAAAAAATTTTTTTGGGGACTTCTGAGTAACCCTGGATTACCTCCAAATGTTTTTTGAAAAATTCGGATTTTCATGAATTCTGAAGTTTCACGACGAATTCTGAATTCGGAAAATCCAGAATAAAAAGATTTTTTCGGACTTTCAGAGTATTTTTTCATTGTGCCCAAAACACTGCTAGGTCTCCAATTAAACAATTTTTGACGTTAGATCGCATGTTAATTTTGTGATTCCTACGTCAGAACTCCAGATGTCCGAATGGTGATCTTCGCCCGGGACATCATAACATGGCTAAAAGTGATCGGATCGAGATAAAAAATGATTCCTATATAGAATTAAAGTCACTAAACAAATTGCGATTAGTTTTGAAAGTTTTGCAAAAAATTATTTTTCGTGTTTTCTACAGGATTTTTGATTTCATGAAAACTTGGAAAAATGGCAGAAAATAATTTTTTCCAAAACTTTCAAAACTAATTGCAATTTGATTATTGATTTTAAATCTATATCGGAATCATTTTTTATCTCGATCCGATCACTTTTAGCCACGTTATGATGTCCCGGGCGAAGATCACCATTCGGACATCTGGAGTTCTGACGTCGGAATCACAAAATCAACTTGCGATCTAACGTCAAAAATTGTTTTTTTGGATTCCTAGCAGTGTTTTGGGCACAATGAGAAAAAATTCTGAAAGTCCGAAAAAATCGTTTTATTCTGGATTTTCCGAATCCAGAATTCGTTGGGAAACTTCAGAATTCTTGAAATTCCGAATTTTTCAAAAAACATCTGGAGGTCCTCCAGGGTTACTCAGAAGTCCCCAAAAAATTTTTTACAGCAATCTGAATTGTTTGAAGAGAGTTATTCACGAAAGTTCAAAGGTACACTCACCCATGCCCGCCACTGTAAAAGAAAGATTAAAATAGAATAAAAATGAGGTTAAAAATATGAGGGTCTGGGGTGAGGCGGTGGTCTCTCACCAACCCAGACCTCGGGTCGCAGCATGACTGAATCCTCCATCCCACTCGCTTTCCTCTCTCCATCTGCGCCCTCTCTCGTCTCTGGCGCCCGATGACACATGCATATATGCCATAATCGATGGAACAAGTGAGAAGAGATTTATCTTCAAAATTTTTGCTTGTTTCTACACTTTTCTGGTGTATTTTCAAATGTAGAAAACGGTGCAAAACTTTTCATAACAGTACAACACTTATTTCGCGCGGTGCTGCGTCAATTCACTCGAAAAACATGCATATAGGCCATAATCGATGGAAAAAGTGAGAAGAGATTTATTTTCAAGGTTTTTGCTTGTTTCTACACTTTTCTGGTGTATTTTTAAGTGTAGAAAACGGTGCAAAACTTTTCATAACAGTACAACACTTATTTCGCGCGGTGCTGCGTCAATTCACTCGAAAAACATGCATATATGCCATAATCGATGGAAAAAGTGAGAAGAGATTTATTTTCAAGGTTTTTGCTTGTTTCTACACTTTGCTGGTGTATTTGTAAGTGTAGAAAACGGTGCAAAACTTTTCATAACAGTACAACACTTATTTCGCGCGGTGCTGCGTCAAATCACTCGAAAAACATGCATATAGGCCATAATCGATGGAAAAAGTGAGAAGAGATTTATTTTCAAGGTTTTTGCTTGTTTCTACACTTTTCTGGTGTATTTTTAAGTGTAGAAAACGGTGCAAAACTTTTCATAACAGTACAACATTTATTTCGCGCGGTGCTGCGTCAAATCACTCGAAAAACATGCATATAGGCCATAATCGATGGAAAAAGTGAGAAGAGATTTATTTTCAAGGTTCTTGCTTGTTTCTACACTTCTCTGGTGTATTTTTAAGTTTAGAAAACAGTGCAAAACTTTTCATAACAGTACAACACTTATTTCGCGCGGTGCTGCGTCAAATCACTCGAAAAACATGCATATATGCCATAATCGATGGAAAAAGTGAGAAGAGATTTATTTTCAAGGTTCTTGCTTGTTTCTACACTTCTCTGGTGTATTTTTAAGTGTAGAAAACGGTGCAAAACTTTTCATAACAGTACAACACTTATTTCGCGCGGTGCTGCGTCAAATCACTCGAAAAACATGCATATATGCCATAATCGATGGAAAAAGTGAGAAGAGATTTATTTTCAAGGTTCTTGCTTGTTTCTACACTTCTCTGGTGTATTTTTAAGTGTAGAAAACGGTGCAAAACTTTTCATAACAGTACAACACTTATTTCGCGCGGTGCTGCGTCAAATCACTCGAAAAACATGCATATATGCCATAATCGATGGAAAAAGTGAGAAGAGATTTATTTTCAAGGTTCTTGCTTGTTTCTACACTTCTCTGGTGTATTTTTAAGTGTAGAAAACAGTGCAAAACTTTTCATAACAGTACAACACTTATTTCGCGCGGTGCTGCGTCAAATCACTCGAAAAACATGCATATAGGCCATAATCGATGGAAAAAGTGAGAAGAGATTTATTTTCAAGGTTTTTGCTTGTTTCTACATTTTTCTGGTGTATTTTTAAGTGTAGAAAACGGTGCAAAACTTTTCATAACGGTACAACACTTATTTCGCGCGGTGCTGCGTCAAATCACTCGAAAAACATGCATATATGCCATAATCGATGGAAAAAGTGAGAAGAGATTTATTTTCAAGGTTTTTGCTTGTTTCTACACTTTTCTGGTGTATTTTTAAGTGTAGAAAACAGTGCAAAACTTTTCATAACAGTACAACACTTATTTCGCGCGGTGCTGCGTCAAATCACTCGAAAAACATGCATATAGGCCATAATCGATGGAAAAAGTGAGAAGAGATTTATTTTCAAGGTTATTGCTTGTTTCTACACCTTTCTGGTGTATTTTTAAGTGTAGAAAACGGTGCAAAACTTTTCATAACGGTACAACACTTTTTCCGCGCGGTGCTGCGTCAAATCACTCGAAAAACATGCATATATGCCATAATCGATGGAAAAAGTGAGAAGAGATTTATTTTCAAGGTTTTTGCTTGTTTCTACACTTTTCTGGTGTATTTTCAAGTGTAGAAAACAGTGCAAAACTTTTCATAACAGTACAACACTTATTTCGCGCGGTGCTGCGTCAAATCACTCGAAAAACATGCATATAGGCCATAATCGATGGAAAAAGTGAGAAGAGATTTATTTTCGAGGTTTTTGCTTGTTTCTACACTTTTCTGGTGTATTTTTAAGTGTAGAAAACAGTGCAAAACTTTTCATAACAGTACAACACTTATTTCGCGCGGTGCTGCGTCAAATCACTCGAAAAACATGCATATAGGCCATAATCGATGGAAAAAGTGAGAAGAGATTTATTTTCAAGGTTTTTGCTTGTTTCTACATTTTTCTGGTGTATTTTTAAGTGTAGAAAACGGTGCAAAACTTTTCATAACGGTACAACACTTATTTCGCGCGGTGCTGCGTCAAATCACTCGAAAAACATGCATATATGCCATAATCGATGGAAAAAGTGAGAAGAGATTTATTTTCAAGGTTTTTGCTTGTTTCTACACTTTTCTGGTGTATTTTTAAGTGTAGAAAACAGTGCAAAACTTTTCATAACAGTACAACACTTATTTCGCGCGGTGCTGCGTCAAATCACTCGAAAAACATGCATATAGGCCATAATCGATGGAAAAAGTGAGAAGAGATTTATTTTCAAGGTTATTGCTTGTTTCTACACCTTTCTGGTGTATTTTTAAGTGTAGAAAACGGTGCAAAACTTTTCATAACGGTACAACACTTTTTCCGCGCGGTGCTGCGTCAAATCACTCGAAAAACATGCATATATGCCATAATCGATGGAAAAAGTGAGAAGAGATTTATTTTCAAGGTTTTTGCTTGTTTCTACACTTTTCTGGTGTATTTTTAAGTGTAGAAAACAGTGCAAAACTTTTCATAACAGTACAACACTTATTTCGCGCGGTGCTGCGTCAAATCACTCGAAAAACATGCATATAGGCCATAATCGATGGAAAAAGTGAGAAGAGATTTATTTTCAAGGTTTTTGCTTGTTTCTACATTTTTCTGGTGTATTTTTAAGTGTAGAAAACGGTGCAAAACTTTTCATAACGGTACAACACTTATTTCGCGCGGTGCTGCGTCAAATCACTCGAAAAACATGCATATATGCCATAATCGATGGAAAAAGTGAGAAGAGATTTATTTTCAAGGTTTTTGCTTGTTTCTACACTTTTCTGGTGTATTTTTAAGTGTAGAAAACAGTGCAAAACTTTTCATAACAGTACAACACTTATTTCGCGCGGTGCTGCGTCAAATCACTCGAAAAACATGCATATAGGCCATAATCGATGGAAAAAGTGAGAAGAGATTTATTTTCAAGGTTATTGCTTGTTTCTACACCTTTCTGGTGTATTTTTAAGTGTAGAAAACGGTGCAAAACTTTTCATAACGGTACAACACTTTTTCCGCGCGGTGCTGCGTCAAATCACTCGAAAAACATGCATATATGCCATAATCGATGGAAAAAGTGAGAAGAGATTTATTTTCAAGGTTTTTGCTTGTTTCTACACTTTTCTGGTGTATTTTTAAGTGTAGAAAACAGTGCAAAACTTTTCATAACAGTACAACACTTATTTCGCGCGGTGCTGCGTCAAATCACTCGAAAAACATGCATATAGGCCATAATCGATGGAAAAAGTGAGAAGAGATTTATTTTCAAGGTTATTGCTTGTTTCTACACCTTTCTGGTGTATTTTTAAGTGTAGAAAACGGTGCAAAACTTTTCATAACGGTACAACACTTTTTCCGCGCGGTGCTGCGTCAAATCACTCGAAAAACATGCATATATGCCATAATCGATGGAAAAAGTGAGAAGAGATTTATTTTCAAGGTTTTTGCTTGTTTCTACACTTTTCTGGTGTATTTTTAAGTGTAGAAAACAGTGCAAAACTTTTCATAACAGTACAACACTTATTTCGCGCGGTGCTGCGTCAAATCACTCGAAAAACATGCATATAGGCCATAATCGATGGAAAAAGTGAGAAGAGATTTATTTTCAAGGTTTTTGCTTGTTTCTACACTTTTCTGGTGTATTTTTAAGTGTAGAAAACAGTGCAAAACTTTTCATAACAGTACAACACTTATTTCGCGCGGTGCTGCGTCAAGTCACTCGAAAAACATGCATATAGGCCATAATCGATGGAAAAAGTGAGAAGAGATTTATTTTCAAGGTTTTTGCTTGTTTCTACACTTTTCTGGTGTATTTTTAAGTGTAGAAAACAGTGCAAAACTTTTCATAACAGTACAACACTTATTTCGCGCGGTGCTGCGTCAAATCACTTGAAAAACATGCATATAGGCCATAATCGATGGAAAAAGTGAGAAGAGATTTATTTTCAAGGTTTTTGCTTGTTTCTACACCTTTCTGGTGTATTTTTAAGTGTAGAAAACGGTGCAAAACTTTTCATAACAGTACAACACTTATTTCGCGCGGTGCTGCGTCAAATCACTCGAAAAACATGCAATATATGCCATAATCGATGGAAAAAGTGCAAGAAGATTTATTTTCGAGGTTTTTGCCTGTTTCTACATTTTTCTGGTGTATTTTTAAGTGTAGAAAACGTTGCAAAACTTTTCATAACAGTACAACACTTATTTCGCGCGGTGCTGCGTCAAATCACTCGAAAAACATGCATATAGGCCATAATCGATGGAAAAAGTGAGAAGAGATTTATTTTCAAGGTTTTTGCTTGTTTCTACACTTTTCTGGTGTATTTTTAAGTGTAGAAAACAGTGCAAAACTTTTCATAACAGTACAACACTTATTTCGCGCGGTGCTGCGTCAAATCACTCGAAAAACATGCATATAGGCCATAATCGATGGAAAAAGTGAGAAGAGATTTATTTTCAAGGTTTTTGCTTGTTTCTACACTTTTCTGGTGTATTTTTAAGTGTAGAAAACAGTGCAAAACTTTTCATAACAGTACAACACTTATTTCGCGCGGTGCTGCGTCAAATCACTCGAAAAACATGCATATAGGCCATAATCGATGGAAAAAGTGAGAAGAGATTTATTTTCAAGGTTTTTGCTTGTTTCTACATTTTTCTGGTGTATTTTTAAGTGTAGAAAACGGTGCAAAACTTTTCATAACGGTACAACACTTATTTCGCGCGGTGCTGCGTCAAATCACTCGAAAAACATGCATATATGCCATAATCGATGGAAAAAGTGAGAAGAGATTTATTTTCAAGGTTTTTGCTTGTTTCTACACTTTTCTGGTGTATTTTTAAGTGTAGAAAACAGTGCAAAACTTTTCATAACAGTACAACACTTATTTCGCGCGGTGCTGCGTCAAATCACTCGAAAAACATGCATATAGGCCATAATCGATGGAAAAAGTGAGAAGAGATTTATTTTCAAGGTTATTGCTTGTTTCTACACCTTTCTGGTGTATTTTTAAGTGTAGAAAACGGTGCAAAACTTTTCATAACGGTACAACACTTTTTCCGCGCGGTGCTGCGTCAAATCACTCGAAAAACATGCATATATGCCATAATCGATGGAAAAAGTGAGAAGAGATTTATTTTCAAGGTTTTTGCTTGTTTCTACACTTTTCTGGTGTATTTTTAAGTGTAGAAAACAGTGCAAATTTTTTCATAACAGTACAACACTTATTTCGCGCGGTGCTGCGTCAAATCACTCGAAAAACATGCATATAGGCCATAATCGATGGAAAAAGTGAGAAGAGATTTATTTTCGAGGTTTTTGCTTGTTTCTACACTTTTCTGGTGTATTTTTAAGTGTAGAAAACAGAGCAAAACTTTTCATAACAGTACAACACTTATTTCGCGCGGTGCTGCGTCAAATCACTCGAAAAACATGCATATAGGCCATAATCGATGGAAAAAGTGAGAAGAGATTTATTTTCAAGGTTTTTGCTTGTTTCTACATTTTTCTGGTGTATTTTTAAGTGTAGAAAACGGTGCAAAACTTTTCATAACGGTACAACACTTATTTCGCGCGGTGCTGCGTCAAATCACTCGAAAAACATGCATATATGCCATAATCGATGGAAAAAGTGAGAAGAGATTTATTTTCAAGGTTTTTGCTTGTTTCTACACTTTTCTGGTGTATTTTTAAGTGTAGAAAACAGTGCAAAACTTTTCATAACAGTACAACACTTATTTCGCGCGGTGCTGCGTCAAATCACTCGAAAAAC
Organism: Caenorhabditis doughertyi; assembly: GCA_963572265.1. NCBI lineage: Eukaryota > Metazoa > Nematoda > Chromadorea > Rhabditida > Rhabditidae > Caenorhabditis > Caenorhabditis doughertyi. The sequence goes on from OY751558.1 coordinate 3,852,731, forward strand.
ATGCATATATGCCATAATCGATGGAAAAAGTGAGAAGAGATTTATTTTCAAGGTTTTTGCTTGTTTCTACACTTTTCTGGTGTATTTTTAAGTGTAGAAAACAGTGCAAAACTTTTCATAACAGTACAACACTTATTTCGCGCGGTGCTGCGTCAAATCACTCGAAAAACATGCATATATGCCATAATCGATGGAAAAAGTGAGAAGAGATTTATTTTCAAGGTTTTTGCTTGTTTCTACACTTTTCTGGTGTATTTTTAAGTGTAGAAAACAGTGCAAAACTTTTCATAACAGTACAACACTTATTTCGCGCGGTGCTGCGTCAAATCACTCGAAAAACATGCATATATGCCATAATCGATGGAAAAAGTGAGAAGAGATTTATTTTCAAGGTTTTTGCTTGTTTCTACACTTTTCTGGTGTATTTTTAAGTGTAGAAAACAGAGCAAAACTTTTCATAACAGTACAACACTTATTTCGCGCGGTGCTGCGTCAAATCACTCGAAAAACATGCATATAGGCCATAATCGATGGAAAAAGTGAGAAGAGATTTATTTTCAAGGTTTTTGCTTGTTTCTACATTTTTCTGGTGTATTTTTAAGTGTAGAAAACGGTGCAAAACTTTTCATAACGGTACAACACTTATTTCGCGCGGTGCTGCGTCAAATCACTCGAAAAACATGCATATATGCCATAATCGATGGAAAAAGTGAGAAGAGATTTATTTTCAAGGTTTTTGCTTGTTTCTACACTTTTCTGGTGTATTTTTAAGTGTAGAAAACAGTGCAAAACTTTTCATAACAGTACAACACTTATTTCGCGCGGTGCTGCGTCAAATCACTCGAAAAACATGCATATAGGCCATAATCGATGGAAAAAGTGAGAAGAGATTTATTTTCAAGGTTATTGCTTGTTTCTACACCTTTCTGGTGTATTTTTAAGTGTAGAAAACGGTGCAAAACTTTTCATAACGGTACAAACACTTTTTCCGCGCGGTGCTGCGTCAAATCACTCGAAAAACATGCATATATGCCATAATCGATGGAAAAAGTGAGAAGAGATTTATTTTCAAGGTTTTTGCTTGTTTCTACACTTTTCTGGTGTATTTTTAAGTGTAGAAAACAGTGCAAATTTTTTCATAACAGTACAACACTTATTTCGCGCGGTGCTGCGTCAAATCACTCGAAAAACATGCATATAGGCCATAATCGATGGAAAAAGTGAGAAGAGATTTATTTTCGAGGTTTTTGCTTGTTTCTACACTTTTCTGGTGTATTTTTAAGTGTAGAAAACAGAGCAAAACTTTTCATAACAGTACAACACTTATTTCGCGCGGTGCTGCGTCAAATCACTCGAAAAACATGCATATAGGCCATAATCGATGGAAAAAGTGAGAAGAGATTTATTTTCAAGGTTTTTGCTTGTTTCTACATTTTTCTGGTGTATTTTTAAGTGTAGAAAACGGTGCAAAAACTTTTCATAACGGTACAACACTTATTTCGCGCGTGCTGCGTCAAATCACTCGAAAAACATGCATATATGCCATAATCGATGGAAAAAGTGAGAAGAGATTTATTTTCAAGGTTTTTGCTTGTTTCTACACTTTTCTGGTGTATTTTTAAGTGTAGAAAACAGTGCAAAACTTTTCATAACAGTACAACACCTATTTCGCGCGGTGCTGCGTCAAATCACTCGAAAAACATGCATATAGGCCATAATCGATGGAAAAAGTGAGAAGAGATTTATTTTCAAGGTTATTGCTTGTTTCTACACCTTTCTGGTGTATTTTTAAGTGTAGAAAACGGTGCAAAACTTTTCATAACGGTACAACACTTTTTCCGCGCGGTGCTGCGTCAAATCACTCGAAAAACATGCATATATGCCATAATCGATGGAAAAAGTGAGAAGAGATTTATTTTCAAGGTTTTTGCTTGTTTCTACACTTTTCTGGTGTATTTTTAAGTGTAGAAAACAGTGCAAAACTTTTCATAACAGTACAACACTTATTTCGCGCGGTGCTGCGTCAAATCACTCGAAAAACATGCATATAGGCCATAATCGATGGAAAAAGTGAGAAGAGATTTATTTTCAAGGTTTTTGCTTGTTTCTACACTTTTCTGGTGTATTTTTAAGTGTAGAAAACAGTGCAAAACTTTTCATAACAGTACAACACTTATTTCGCGCGGTGCTGCGTCAAGTCACTCGAAAAACATGCATATAGGCCATAATCGATGGAAAAAGTGAGAAGAGATTTATTTTCAAGGTTTTTGCTTGTTTCTACACTTTTCTGGTGTATTTTTAAGTGTAGAAAACAGTGCAAAACTTTTCATAACAGTACAACACTTATTTCGCGCGGTGCTGCGTCAAATCACTCGAAAAACATGCATATAGGCCATAATCGATGGAAAAAGTGAGAAGAGATTTATTTTCAAGGTTTTTGCTTGTTTCTACACTTTTCTGGTGTATTTTTAAGTGTAGAAAACAGTGCAAAACTTTTCATAACAGTACAACACTTATTTCGCGCGGTGCTGCGTCAAGTCACTCGAAAAACATGCATATAGGCCATAATCGATGGAAAAAGTGAGAAGAGATTTATTTTCAAGGTTTTTGCTTGTTTCTACACTTTTCTGGTGTATTTTTAAGTGTAGAAAACAGTGCAAAACTTTTCATAACAGTACAACACTTATTTCGCGCGGTGCTGCGTCAAATCACTCGAAAAACATGCATATAGGCCATAATCGATGGAAAAAGTGAGAAGAGATTTATTTTCAAGGTTTTTGCTTGTTTCTACACTTTTCTGGTGTATTTTTAAGTGTAGAAAACAGTGCAAAACTTTTCATAACGGTACAACACTTATTTCGCGCGGTGCTGCGTCAAATCACTCGAAAAACATGCATATAGGCCATAATCGATGGAAAAAGTGAGAAGAGATTTATTTTCAAGGTTTTTGCTTGTTTCTACATTTTTCTGGTGTATTTTTAAGTGTAGAAAACGGTGCAAAACTTTTCATAACGGTACAACACTTATTTCGCGCGGTGCTGCGTCAAATCACTCGAAAAACATGCATATATGCCATAATCGATGGAAAAAGTGAGAAGAGATTTATTTTCAAGGTTTTTGCTTGTTTCTACACTTTTCTGGTGTATTTTTAAGTGTAGAAAACAGTGCAAAACTTTTCATAACAGTACAACACTTATTTCGCGCGGTGCTGCGTCAAATCACTCGAAAAACATGCATATAGGCCATAATCGATGGAAAAAGTGAGAAGAGATTTATTTTCAAGGTTATTGCTTGTTTCTACACCTTTCTGGTGTATTTTTAAGTGTAGAAAACGGTGCAAAACTTTTCATAACGGTACAACACTTTTTCCGCGCGGTGCTGCGTCAAATCACTCGAAAAACATGCATATATGCCATAATCGATGGAAAAAGTGAGAAGAGATTTATTTTCAAGGTTTTTGCTTGTTTCTACACTTTTCTGGTGTATTTTTAAGTGTAGAAAACAGTGCAAAACTTTTCATAACAGTACAACACTTATTACGCGCGGTGCTGCGTCAAATCACTCGAAAAACATGCATATAGGCCATAATCGATGGAAAAAGTGAGAAGAGATTTATTTTCAAGGTTTTTGCTTGTTTCTACACTTTTCTGGTGTATTTTTAAGTGTAGAAAACAGTGCAAAACTTTTCATAACAGTACAACACTTATTTCGCGCGGTGCTGCGTCAAATCACTCGAAAAACATGCATATAGGCCATAATCGATGGAAAAAGTG